>SZWC01014941.1:9702-66707 GCA_023375785.1 Penium margaritaceum
TATATACATATACATATACATATACATATACATTTACATATACATATACATATACATATACATATACATATACACATAAATATACATATGCACATATCAATACAGGAATATACGTATACATATTTTGTAATAGATTTTATGTATTATTCATGTTCAATTTGTTTTCATATTCTCTTACTTGATTTGTGTTTATGTTTGTGGGGTGCAGCAAGGTTCAGGTTCCTTGTTCCAGGGACTGTTGTGCTTGGAGACCAACTACAGATAGAGTAGAAAGCTGGAAATAATGTTGGGACTGAATGACTGTAGTTGATCACAACTATTGTACAAGTAATAGTACAGCAAACACAATTCAGCTAAGGACTAACTCTGGAATCTCACACCTAGACACAGTCTTGGCCCACAGGTGGGCAACGCCTAGCAAGACAGCCCTAACAAAGTACCTTGAGTCTTGTACGTAGTCTGGCCACCTCTTCTAGGTAGTCAGGCCTTCAGGTAGTCAGGGGCATCCTCGTGCCAAGGCTGGCAAACTGCTGCCAGGCTTATTGGGGTCTTGAGAAGAGTGTCTGCAGAGTCTTGGCCTCAAGTGATGTCTGGAACTGGTGGAGGCTGCTGTGGTTGACTGCGGGCGGAAAGCTTGGTGATGACTGAGTTGTTATATGAAGACTGCCAGGCTGGCCACCTTTTATAGCATGCTGCTGGCAAGTTGACAGCTGTCCAGGCTGATGGAAGCTTCCGGCTGCAAGTGGGAAGATTCCTAGCCTAGGAAACTTCCTTTAGGCAGTAGCCCCTCCAGTAGCTCCTGCTGCTGAGTTGTGCATGGCTGTGTTGATGTAGAGTGGTCCCTAGTTCTGGCTTTGCATGTGGCTGATGACTCAAGCATGCATGCTATGATGCAGTGTTGTGTCGTGCATGCATGCGTTGATGCAGAGCGGTCCCCACTCTTGGCCTTGCATGCTGCCACTGAGTCATGCTGATTCAGCAGCCGATGCAGGGCACTCTCCACTGCCCAGTCAGGTGTAGCCCCATCCTGACTGGACCTAGCCCAAAACCAAGCAGTGCGTAGTCGCACTGCACAGCTGCTGACTAGTCTAGGTCAGCAGGCATGCACAGTCCTTTTGTGCATGCAGCACATAGTATTTTGTAACTCTAGGGTCCATTTCCCCCATGGACCTAGATGCCAGAAATAAATCTGGCCTATACAAGCGGAGAAAATCTCCCCCGTTGAACCCAAGAATGTTTTAGAGAAAATTCCCTAACTTCTGGTAGGCTCCTCCGATTCCAAAACCGACTGCGCCAGCTTGACCAAAAACATAGGCGCAGTAATCGTCACCTCTAACACTCCCCCTCAATTGGTGCACCGAAGAGTTTTTCTAGTTGTCGGTGGAGAAATTGGTAACTTCGGGTGTCTCCCAAAGGGTTTTGATGTCAGAAGAAATTTGTGATGCTTCTCCGGTGTCAGAAATTTTTAGAAGAGGCTTTGAATTGCTCTTGGGCTTGAGCTCATCCTCGACTGCAATGACCGGGGCTCCTTGTGGGTATTTTTTGGTTTCGGGAGGTCGTTGCTGCATTTTTCCTGCTATTTCTGCCATAAAAAAAATGTTAAGTTGCATGTCAAGTCGACTCGGATAAATTTCGGTGATTTCTGCTGTAAGAAAATGCGTAATGGCGTTTTTGTTGCATGCTATTGCATGGAGGGGCGCTCCGGTTGACTTGCCCTTTGCTTGGATGCTTCTCTGTTGCCTTCGGGTGGGTGGAGAAGTTGCTAAGAGAGAAGAAAAAAAAAAATTCCTCTCCCCCTCACGGCAGTTGCGGAGGTATAAATGGCAATTGCAGTGTTGCTGATGCCATTTTTGCCCTCAAGCGTGCAAAGTCGACGCTCCATAGCTTCACTCAGAATCTGTCCGATCTTGGCTGCCGTAGTTGGATTTGTGGTCGCGCTGTTTGATCGTCGCACGCTTGGATTCTCCTCCACTGCTGCTGAACTGCTCACTGAGTGAGCTCTGATTTTCTCCTCTCACCGTTCATCCTTTTCCTCCTGGCCGCTTTGTCCTTTTCCTGGCTCCCTCGGCAGGTTCCTCCTCATTGTGGAGGGGGTTTGTGGAGGGCGAACAGGAGTCGCAAGCTTGCTCGCCACCCCTTTGGTGGGTGAGCTCGCGAGTTCGCTCGCCTCCTTTTTGGCAAGCTTGCTCGCTTGCTTGCTGCCCTCGCTTCCTGCCGCTTGCTGCCACACCTGCCACCCTCGTAGCTCCCCCCCCCCCTTGCTTTCGCCGCACTTGCTCTGCCGCGAGGTCTTGCTCCACTTGTTTGTTGCGACAGCTGCTCCCCTTGCACCCCCTTCTCCCAAAACATTCTCTCACGATCCCTTTTTTGCTCCGTTTTCCCCATCCATGCTGCTGGATTTTTCTTTTTGCTTGAGGACTGAGCTGGATCTTCGAAGGAACGGTTTTCTAGAAATGTTGGAGACTGAATTAGGTCTCCTAAAAAACCAGGGGACTGAAGTGGGTGGTTGAAGATGCTGATTGTTTGGGAGCAAAAATGATCATTTGTAGCAGGCTGCTGAGGGGAGACACGTGTGAATTTTTTGGATGTCACGCCAACACTGAGCGTGACTGAGGCTGTCGGCGATGAAAGGACTCAAACTGCTGCTTGAGAATTTTCTGGTGCAGGTGAACTTTCTGTTTTAGGTGAATTTTCTTGACGCCTCTGGATCTCTGCTGCATGCTCCACAAATATTTTTCTGTGCACCAGGAGGCACAAACCTCTGTTTTTCTGTGTGCAGAGATCGTCGATGGCCTTGGCGCGCGTGTTCGACTGCCGCGTGTCTTCCAAGTCACCCTTCTTCAGGGGATACTGCGAGTGGGCACTACGCGTAAGTCCACATGGCTCCACGCACCTCTGAAGTTATCCTTTGGGACACTTTTGGTGAAAACATTTGCTGCTTATGCTATTCCTGGAATGTACTCAAGGACAATCGTGTGGTCAATCACCTTTGAGCGAATCCAGTGGCCGCGGATGTCAATGTACTTCATCCACCCCTGAAATTGTTTCGAGTTTGCAAAGTCGATAGCTGATTTTTTGTCGATGTAAACTTTGGTCGGGCCGTGCTACGGGAAGCCGTTGTCATCAAGGAGGTTCTTGAGGTAGGTAACATCATGAGCTGCTGATGTCGTCACGACATACTCAGCTTTAACTGAGCTGAGTGTGATGATGTTATGTCTTTTGCTCGACCACGAGACTGCCGTTCCGGTCAGGAGACAAACGAATCCTATGGTGCTTCGACGGTCTTCCTTCGTACCGCCAAAATCTGCATCTACGTAGCAGCTCAGCTCCAACTTGCTTCACGAGCCGAAGAAAAACCCTGTGTCTGAGGTAGTCTGGAAGAACCCAAGGGCACGGTCCAGCTCCTTGCAAGCCCTTTCACATTAAGTCTCATTCCCACGCGCCAGGTTGCTCACCGCAAACTGCAGGTCAGGTCGTGTGCAGCTTGCAACGTGCATGAGAGAACTGACTCTGCTGCGATAGTCAGTCTCATTTGTCCCCCTTGGTCCCTGATGAATCAGCTACTATTGCGTTAGGGGAGTCAGAACGTGATGGTCTGGGATGTCAAACTCTTTGAAGACTTGGGCTGCGTAAGACTGCTCGGACAACTTGAGCGTGCGTGATGTACGATCGCGTTTGATGTTCATGCCGAGGTAGAACTCAAAGCTCGGCATCAGCATCACATTGACCTCTTTCTCCATTACACAAGAAGATGCGTGGATGAAGTCAGGTGACGGGCCGGTGATCAGGATATCGTCAATGTAGACGAGGATGTAGCAGTCTGGACATTTGTTCTAAGGTGGTCAATGGAGGAACAAACAGTCGTTGTAGGCTGATGGATGAAATTCCAGCGATTCGAGGAGGCTTTGTAGCTTACGGTACCAAACAAGAGGACTCTGCTTCAATCCGTACAAAATCTTGACAAGCTTGCACAGTCTTCTACTGCTGTCATCATACCCTTCTGGCTGCTTCATGTAGATAGTACTGTCCATTTCTCCAATTAAAAACATGTTCTTAATATAGAGTTACTACACCTCGTAGTCTTTGACTGCTGCAATGGCAAGCATGATGCACGTTGTGGTATAACGGCTGACAGGTGCGTAGGTTTTGATGAATTCTTTGCCTTCTACCTGCAAGAATCCCTTTCCAACCAGGTGCGCTTTGAATTTGTCGATACTGCCATCTACCGTCATTTTCACCCTGAACACCAATAATACACCAACAGGCCTCAAGGCAGATGGCAGCTCTGTTAGCTCCCACGTTCCTTGGTCCATGAGGCTGTTGTACTCTGCATCGAATGCTGCTCTCCATTCTAGTGCAAACTCTCCTGCCAATGCTTCTTTGAGTGACTTTGGCTCAGGCGGTAGTGCAGATGCGGTCTTGGAAAGGAGAGTTGTTAGATGCGTTGTCGTGAAGTCGGCATGTACCTCATCATTCTCAGCATACACCGTACATGCTGTAATTGCCATGTCGCATTCTACTGCATCCTCTTTGTGCTGTTCTTCCACATGCTGCTGTGGGAGACACATGAAGTACCGGCATTCGACTGTGTCGTTGTGTTTCTTTAGCCGCGTCGCCTCCGTACCATCTTGCGTCGCCATGGGATGGCGTTCGCCATGGCTTTCTACAACCACCTGCTAATCAGTGGCTATGCATTTGTCGTGGTCAGCCGTGAGGGGCACACTCGTGCACACCGTCTCTTCACTCGCCTGATCCAGATCCGTCGTGGTGAGTGGATCATAGTCTGCTGCTTCCTCTTGGATGGACTCCACAAATGAGTCGTAGAATGACTCAAGGAGGTCTGGTGCGGTCGAGCGCTTGGCTTCCCACCCTTGACGTGTCAGATGCTCAAAGAAAACAACGTCACGACTGATGATGAAATGCTGGGTGTCGATGTTGTAGAACTCCCAACCTTTCATGTTGGGGCTTTGTCCGACAAACATGTCCCAAGCTGCTTTGTTTACAAATTGTTTGCGACGTTCTTTTGGTACGTGAAGAAGCGCCATGTAGCCAAATTTCCGAAGCATGGTGATGTCCGGCTTGCAGTCGTGCCATACTTCAAATGGAGTCATGTCTGGTAAGGCCGTGTGTGGCACACGATTCCACACCCAAACTGCTTGCACCAAAGCAGACGGCCACCAGGAGTTGTTCAACTACGCTCCTAGGAGCATGGATTTGAAAGTCTCCTGAATAGTGTGATTTGCTCTTTCTGTGACACCATTCTGTTGCGTGGTATATGGTGCAGAGAACTGTTGCACGATGCCCATGTCCTCAAGTTGCGACATGAATTCTATGCTGGTGTACTCGCCAGCATTGTCAAAGCGTAGGACTTGAAGCTTCTTGTTGCTTTACCTCTCTGCCATTGCCAGCCATTTGAAGAAGTAGGTTGGTGCTTCATCTCTTGTTCATAGAGGGTAGCTCCAAAAACACGTGTCGCATCATCCACAAAGATGAGGAAGTAACGGTGTCCACCATAGACTGTTACTGAGGGGAGAGGTCTGCAGAGGTCGGTGTGAACCAGTCTCAGCTTTTGGCTGATGTCGCACTTGCTTTTATGAGGGAAAATTTGTCGTGGCAACTTGGCATGAACACAGTCCTCACAAGGATCAGTTCTGCCTTGGCCACTTTTCTTGATGTCGAGGCCGTTGACATGGCCCTTCTTCACCATGGATTCCACCAAATGATTGCTGATATGGCCAAACCTCTTTTGCCACACTACAACATCTGCACCTGTTGGTTGGTGTAGACTTGCTGATGCAAATGGGGAATCTATCTCATCTTGAGCTGGTGCACTGAAGTCCAGCTCAATCATTCCATGAGGAAGGAGCTGACCTTCTCCAAAGGTTTTTCCTTCATGGCTTTTGAGTGTGACGTGCTTGCCGTTACTGATGATGCGAGCTCCTCTCTTCATGAGTTGGCCAAGGGAAAGGAGGTTAACGGCAATGTCAGGTATGTAGAGAACGTTGCCAAACTTGACCTATGCTCCATCATACCCTGTCACGGTCATCATGCCCTTGCAGGGAACGGGCACCTGCTTGTTTTTGGTGACTGTCACATAGCTCCGATCTGAAGGCTCGTAGTTGTGGAGGCTGGATTTGTGGTATGTGATGTGCAAGGTAAACGTGCTGTCCAGGTACCAAACAAACGGCGAGTAAACCAGCCTGTCGCTCTGACTTTCTGACAGCTCGAACACAGATGTAGTGTAATCACACTGCTGCCCTTTACCTTCCTCCTTCATCTTTTTGTCGGACTCTTGACTGCCCTTTTTACTCTTTGCTCTTCCACTCTCCTTCTTCTCTCCCCCTCGCTTCTTTCCCTAGAATTTTCTCTTCATCCTCCCTTTCTCCTCATCGCACAACCTCTTGAAGCAATATTTCTTCACGTGTCATTTCTTCTTACAATAATGGCACATGATATCAGGACGTGATCCGGTCAGCTGGCCTATAGCACTACGTGGGGTTGCCTTTGAGAGGGAGCGTGTTGACTCATGGGAGTACATTGACTTCATCATTGCATGGCTGTTTGATAGGGAGTGAGACGAGCTCTTCTCCCTTTCATTCTACTAAGCTGAATTGCTGAAAATGCAAGCTTTTTCCCTTGTAAGTTGGCCGTCTCTCTGTTCTGTCAATAACATCTTGTAGATGTATGCCTCTGTCAATTTTGCTTCAGGCTTGAATTTGAGAACTTTTTTCACG
The DNA here is from genome assembly GCA_023375785.1 of Penium margaritaceum. Taxonomy (NCBI): domain Eukaryota; kingdom Viridiplantae; phylum Streptophyta; class Zygnematophyceae; order Desmidiales; family Peniaceae; genus Penium; species Penium margaritaceum. The sequence goes on from SZWC01014941.1 coordinate 16,437, forward strand.
CCATCCCAGTCTACTGTGAGGCCGTTGAGTAGGAAGGTCACAAAGATGGGTTCAGAGATGGGTGCGTCTGTGATTTCAAGTTGGTCGCGGAGCAATTTTGCCTTGTTGATGTAGCTCTCAATGCCACTGAAGCTGCTGAGGATGATGTGGGAGAGCTCTGTGAGGGTATGAGACTTGAAAGTGAAGTTGTCTGACATGTAGGTTCGTAGCAGATAGGACCATGCATGCTTGGTTGGCTCAGCTGTTGCCTCGTACATGTAAATGGCTTGCTGAATGTGAGGACCTAGCTGGTTTTCAAGCACCATGTATGCAGCTTGCGTGAAGTAGTTGAACTCCGACACAATGTGTGGTGGAGATCCTGGGGGAGGAGGAACGTAATAGCCATTGTAGAACTTCCAGATGCTATGAATCTGGGCCACTTGTTTGAATCTGTGGGCCTAGTGCGGGAAGTTCTAGCCATCGAACTGGTCAATCTTGATCTTGTGCAGATGCAAAAAGGCTACAGCTGCTGGCACAATGTCATCTAAACCCTGATACCCAACTCCCTGTGTTGGAGATGTTGGGTTAGTTGTCTGACATTGCTGTACGTTTGCTGCTGCCGGTTGCGCCCAAAACACAGGCTGCACTGTTGGATGTGGTTGACCCAAGTATGTCTGAGGCGTTGGTTCTTGAGGAGATGGCTGATATGGTGCCATCGTGGGCATGCCCAATGGAACCTATGGCTATTGGGCTGGAAACTGCTGCTGTATTCCTACTTGTGCTGAAGGCAATGAAGGATTTGAAATTTGCATGTCGCACAACTCTCTCCAAGGCGATGCAAGATTTTGTGCGCGTGATTGATGTAGAGGGTCTGGGAACTTGCTGCAACATCTGCGAAGGATTTCCTGAAAAACTTGTCTGTGATGGTACGGCTTTGATCAATCGTCACGGTGAACAAGTTTAGCAGCCTCTGTACACTAACCCAATGTCCGGACAGGCTCTGAAGGGCAAACTTATTCAAAAGAGACTTGTAACAAATCGAAAAGCCAGGGAGTGGATTATGTGGATTGGACATCAAAGACAACAAAAAGATGTCGTCCTTGACGTTCACTTGAAGCTCCTGATGGAAGAATTGCACTCTTGTGGGTCTGCATATGTTGCAACTATTGTGAATGCGATGAAGGTTCCAAATACAGACCCTAGAGTGGAGAATGGCGCCACCGTGAGTATTCATTGTTTAAAGTCTCTCTTAAAAAGCTGCATCATTTTGTGATCAGGCACTAATCATTTCCCTCAGCATGCAGTTCTACACAACACGGGAACTGTATCATGACCTCATCTATTCTTTTGGAGCATGGGGGACAGAATGCTGTCCCATCCATGGGGAGGCAGTGAATGATCTGGATAACCCCCTGAACAGTCCAGAGGGCATGAAACTCGCTCAGTGGCAACACATTGTTGACCACATGCTTCTGATAGCAAGATTAATCGAATCGCACATCCTGCCGGTTTTCCTGGAACACGGCGTACACCTATCGGAGTCAGAATGGGAAGATGGCCACTCACTATTGCCGCTACCCACGCTTCGTGGTCTGCCATTCTTCACATCAACGTATCTGGACTTCGTCATGCGAGTAATGTTTTGGAGTCCCCATCTTGCAGTCTTGCAGTCTTTTTGTCTCAGACACAAGCGAGGAATTATCAATTATCCTTTGTTCAGGATGAAGAACAACCGGTCTCGTGTGGACCTGTCCAGACTGTGAAAAGTGCTTGCTATCCCCATTGGGAAGTGAAGGCACTTCGACCATGCCTCAACAATCTTGAACGAGATGATGGGAAAAGTATTCATGCCAGGCATGATGCAAAGTGTGCGTCGGATGTTCCAGAGAAACTGCCACAGAATGCGACTGCTGGAATTTTCACTGTCGTCTGTCCCCATCTGATCATTTATGGGTTTCACATGATGAGTGGCGGAGAGTCACTAAACGACATTTTCACGACACTTTTGACAAGGTTGCAGACTGGACGTCGGCCAAAATTTCTGTTCTATGATAATGCTTGTAAAATGTATGCTTACACACAAGGCATAAAACCAGCATTGGTTACCTCCACTCACTTTCTCTGTGACCGATTTCACTTTGGCCACAAAGAGGCATCAAAGCACAAGTATGTACCAGATTTCAGCCCAGATGTGTACTCTCGTTTAAAAGGTAACTATTCCCTCTTACTGGAAGACGGTCGTTTTGCAATCCGTACTTGTTCACTTGAATATACTCACTTAAAACGCAATTCATGTTTTGTAGATGTGAATACGTCGGCCAATGAACAGCTGAACAGGTTTATTTGCCGGTTTTTGCTGCAAAGCTACACATAATCCATACCAAATTTCATAGAGATGACACGTCTTATCTTCGCGTGCTGGAATCTATGCAAGAACCAGACCGGATTTATGGATATGTTCCTGACTCTGAACTGACTGAACATTTCAGCCTGGAGCGTGCTCTATCAGATGGACCAATATAATCCACACCGATTGATGTTCTTGATGACACAGACCACAATGTCGGTGTGTAAGGTCCTTTATTCAGTTTGTTATCGCTAAACTGCTGTTATTTACTCCCTGTTTCACTAATCCTTGTCTAAAGAATCAAACAACTGTTGGAATTTCCATGTATACAAACATCATTATCACCATGAATATGACGCAGTCACACCTATGATTGTGTTCATTTGACATTGCATGAACAAATTGTAAGTTGTAACTGTAGTACTTTTATTTGAAAGTAAAATAACAGTGACATGTTCTACATGTGACTGGATAGGTACCTAAACACCTGCCTAATTCCAATGAAGCTCTGAATCAACACCTGCCTGAACATCTATTACATATAAATACGGGTTAACACCTGATTAAACATCTATTACAGAGTAACAGTCACATGTTCTACATGTCACTGGATAGTTGTCTAAACATCTGCCCGAACACCTATTATCTTTACATGGTTGTTTACGTGTTCACTTGACATTGCATTTTTAGGTTTTTGTTATTGTGAGAGATATGTCATCAATAAAAATAGGTGTTATTTACAGTGACATGATCTACATATTCATAGATGAAATGGTCAGTGGAAATAATTCAGAATGAAGAACACTCTACATCAAGTTTTCTTTCGTTGCCAATATAATCAAATAATGTAAGCATGATGTAAGTGTTTTATGTAGTTTTTCCATGGTATTCATCACGTTTATTCCTTTTTCTAAAAGATACACTGGGTAGAACCAATTCATGAAAGAATTTGTTCATCACATACATCATCCATACATCTTGCATCCGTACATCATCCATCGGAACTGCACTGTAGAAGTACGATTGCATTCTACCAATACTAGTTAACATGCTTCTTGCTTTCCCATCCGCCTTCTCTGGTTGCATGTCTGGATAGGGGAGTACATATCCGTATCTTCTGCTTCTTGTTGTGCTCAGACCTTCTGCTTCTTCCAACCTGCAACAAGATTTTGGCGTTACATTTCAAAAAAGGTGAAAGCAGAAGAAATGTTTTCAACAATACTTACAGTTTTTGTCATCTGATTGACGCTCATGCTCAGACGGTATATCATCTTGCANCACTCCCTTCTCAAAACAGTCAGCAGCCTCTCCAATCAATTGAGTCCAACTCTGCACAGATGTATAAACACGCTTTTATGTGCAATTTATTATCAGATAAACTTACATCTACTTTGCACAGGAAACATACCAGAGTTATGCATTTCTGGGCCTGATAGAGATTGATCCATTCTTTCCAGTACACATCATCTGCACACATGTTTGCATTTTATTTTCGGATAGCAAGAATTTCATTCATTCTCTAAGAATTTCTCTTGTTTTCAATGCTATTCTATTTAACTTACTTCCACTCGTGATCTTCTTCCGCGGCTGACAAGCTTCGTCATGTTCCTTATCATTGCCTTGCCATGTTGGTGCCAGTTGTCGAATGCTTCTTCAAAATCCTCTGTATACACGTCAAGTTGCTCTGCCATTTCCTTAATGACTGACGCCGGATGAGCGGGGACGTTGGCACTTCGAGCTTTGTCAGAAGTTGTTGTCACATTGGGCAGGTTGTTTGCAACTTGTTGGCCGCACAAATCGTTTAAAACGTGGTCGTCAAGATCGTTGTACCCAGTTTTGAAAGGAACCCTACTGATTCACGCCCTGCAAAGAATGAACATTCAAGCAAAATATAGTTTTAAGTTCATAAGCAAGACGCAAGCACCAACATGTTTGGAAAGGGCAATATACACACCTCATTCAAACCGGGTTGAGGCACACTGCCCATCGCTTCCTAGGCTGGCAAGGTGGAAGGTAGTGTACTACCGAAGACAGCTCCAAGTTCATGAACGCCACCGAGCCATTGCGGAAAGCTAGATTCCATGGCACCATTGGGTGTTGCGATGCCATTACAACCAGATTCATCGGCAGCGAGAGGAACAGCAACACCATCAACACCAACAACTGCAGGCTCAGAAGGAGCGTTGGGTTCACAACCAAGCTTGCGAACCATGTCCTTGCTTACGAAGTTGTGTGAAGCTCCTCCATCCAATACTTTTGGTACCATTCTGAGACTTATGCATCCTCAAGGCTGAACTTTTAGCAGTTTTGTCGGTTGTTCGTCCTCGTACCCCTCGTCAAACTTTGCAATCTCAGAAACCCTCTGCTGTGATATGGACCGTTCAGATTGGCGATTGTTCGGTGCAGATTGCTCCTCACGGAAAAGAGTTGCACCTTTTATTCCTGCCCTTTGCCGCTTCCTGACTCACTCTTCTGCAGCTTCCCCCCCTTTTGGAGCAAGCAGATTGCTGCTTGCTCCGACAGTTACGAGCGATGTGCCCGACTTTTCCAAAGTTGTGATAGGTTCGCGTATCTCTTTGGTCGATGGTGTCCACTTCCATCGAATCAAGGACTCCGCTGACATGCTCCTTCTGTTTCCATGATAATTATGGTTAGGAGGTCGCCAATTGTAGGATTCCTGGGTACGAGAATTCTAGTCAATGCTGTCGATCTTTTCTGCTGCTATGATCATTCACGGTAAGTCGTTTTGGATGTCAAAAATAGTGATTGCTCACCAGATATCTCGCTTGAGGCCATTGTTGCAGTGGAAGCAGAATTCTTTAGAGGTAACGTCTACTCCAGTGATGATCTCGTAGAATCTCTGCGTGTACTCTGCCATGCTGGACTGCTGACGTAGACGTTGGAGATTGTACCATGCCTCGGACTTCTTGTTCATCCTTCCAAAGCGTGCGAGCATTGTGCGCGAGAATTCTTTCCCGTCGGTTCGTGGCATCAGCACGACTTGCCACTGTGGGTTGATCTACTCCAAGGGTAGAACGCCTTCGGTCGATGATATGAGACAGGCGTTGTTGGCCATTGATAAGGCTCTGCCGGTCTCCTGCTGCCATTGGATGGTCTTTAGGTCAGACCACCAATTTAGGGTCGTGCAACGCAAAAGCGCAGCCGCCAAGTCAACTTTCTTTTGATCGTCGTTGACCCCAGCAGTGGTGAAGTACACCTCTAAACTCGTCAGCCACATCCGAACCGTCAGTCCCTTTGAGTTGGCAGGATCGAACGGTTTTGGTGGAGCGGGCGAATTTTGGGTTCGCTCGAGAGTTGGGAATTTCCCTCGACCAGCACCCCTTCACGCGCACTAGCATTGGAAAGAGTTTCCATCGTGAAGTTGAGTTGTTGGAGCAGGTGGTTGTTGATCCTCTCAAGCACGGAGATTTGGTTTGCCAATTCCTAGTTGATCCGCGCCTGTCGTCCAGTGCCACCTGTCGTCTTTGCTGTTGTCACCAAGGCTGTCGGTTGGGGTGGCTGGTTTGTTGTCGTTGGGTCCGCAAGCAGATTGGTTGTCAAAGCCGTGGGGGTTGCTCCAGCTGTTGTGTAGCTCCTCACGCCAGCATTTGTTGTCGCTTCAGGGTTCATGTGCATTGGCAAGTTCTGCTCCTCCATTGCTGAAGTCGTCGCCAAAGACCTGCTGCTGGTTGTCGGTTGTGGTCACTCGCCTCATGTCGTAGTCGGGAATTATGCAAAGTCGTGACATACGAGATGTGCTGACGGCTTGTGTGAGGTAGTCCTCCAGATGGGTAAATTAGTCGGATGCCTCTCCAACACTATTGTGCTCTGATACCTAGTGTTATTCTGAATGGAGCGTAGATGGTGAACAGTCAGAAGTTTTGAGGCAAAACACAACTTAGAATTTGGGACACTTGAGAAATTTATAATTAGTGATAAGTGTACTTCAATGACAAGTGTCGAGATGATCGAACATATATAAGCAATTGTTGAGTTACGAATGAAGCACAGTCGGGGTCGTTGGGTTGATTGTTGAGCGACGCGTGAGGAGTCCCGTCGTGAGTGGTCGGATTCGAGAATGTCCACCAAGAAGTCGGGGGTCTACGCAAATTGACGGTGAAGATGCAAGATATATCTTTAAAATCTAGATTTGTCTCGGTGCATCGAGAAGTTGACCGAAAGGTCGTGGTTCTTTTGTTTGTAGGTTTGCGAGAGTGGTCGAAGCTGTCGGAAGATTCAGGAATATCCACTGAGGGTGGGGCAGTTGGCCAGTTTGCCCTCGACTATCGGAGTGAACATCGCGGTTCTTGCAATGCGATGGGCTGTTTGTGTAATAACAGAAATGCCCACTCGGAAAGGTTAAGGACTCGTGTACGTCTTTCACGTAACATCGACGCCGCATGCCATCTATCAACAACATCCTGACATCGTCAAACATAAAAGAATAATCAGAAACCCCTCTGTAGAGGGATTTGTGATTTTTTTTTTTCAAAAAGGATTGTGAGGGTTTTCAGTCGGGGGTCTGAGACACCCCATTTTTTGAAAGGAACCTATTGGGACCCGCTACTGCGGGGCCCAACAGAAGTCCGCGTAAGAAAAAACCCTTAAACCCTGATTGTAATTTGGTGAGGGTTTGGAAGGGGTTTATATGGATGAAGATGAGTTTTCTTCTCCAGAAGAAATATTTGGAGAAAGGTGTTTTTGCTCGATTATGTTCAAGCAATTAGCCTTTTTTCTTATTTTTTTTCGACTCACATACCCCCATCCGCAGATGTAGGGTTGTACATTTGCGCAGGCTTTTCCCACACAAAATTATAAAACCCTAACTCCATGAGTGAGGGTTTGCGAGTAAAAAAAGAAGAAAAAAGGTCAATTTCTTAATTGTGATTCTTGCGACAGCGGGGGTGACACATCACCCCCCCCCCCCCCCCCCCCCCTCGCTTGGCTCGATCGGCAACTTGTGTCGCCGATCGGGCATGGCCATCAAAATGGATTTGGGTTTTTTTTTTTTTTTCTTTAACTCATTGGATACAGCTGCTTTAATGTTTAACTTCTGGTTGTATCAAGCTTATCTTCATGCTTGCACAGATATATCAGCTATTATGCCCAACCGCCAATGCATTGTAACATTTCACTCAATGCGGCATGGTCTAGGATGTTAGAGAATCCCAGTGTCCATCATGTGCTTAAGGGATCAACTAGAAATCACCATGCAAGATTAGAATTCTTAAGCACCTCATAGTGCTATACAACGAAGAAGCTTTGAGTGCCGAAACTCAATGATGAAAACTTGAGGTTTTAGAAGGTTCGGAAGAGCTTCGTTTGCGGTGTCACTTCATGAGTGGTTGCTTTGAGCAACCGCGTGGACAAGTTGTGAGGTTTTGGGAATACTAATGCATTTCTTCACAAAATTCTGGAGTCTTCGAGAAGTTAAATGAAGAGAATTGAAACATCAATGAGGTTAGTGGTTCTTTTCAACCATTCTAGACGGTTTTCAATCCTGTTCCAAATTTCAAGATTGGGCAACAAATCTTCAAGAAGTTGGCAAAAAATCTGAGGGCCAACCGCCGCAAAAAAAAGGAAGCCATTTCAAGCTTGTCCATGAATCTAATGTGATCAAAATGCTCACTCAGATTGCTTTGGTTTGTGTATGTATGACATGCAACACTTGACCCCCTTTTAGCCACACCACTTTGGCATGTATGTGAAGTAGGCCAGTAACGGCTCTCATGGATGCCAATTTGGCAATTGAAACCCTGCACTTTATGTATTTGAATTTTTAATTGTTGTGACATGCGTGGTATCTCTGTCAATTGCAAGAAACAACATGAGTTTTCCTTGTCACTGGTTTCCTAAGATAACCTCAATCAGATTTTTTGTGCCCTCATCTACTTCCATTGGGAATGAAGGGAGCATCTCTTTCTCTTTCTCTTTTCAATGAATGGATTCTGTTCAGTGTGCTTCTCTAAAAAAGAAAGGGGGACTATTGGGATATGCGGGAAAAGTTGGTGTTGTGGGTGCGGCTGTGGAGTAGAGGGAGTAATCAGCTGAGCCTGAGAGGGCGAACATCCGCACCGTCGGCTCCAAGGAGGAAGGTAAACATGAGGCCAAGGCTGCTGGTACCCTCCTTGCTGTTGAGACTACTGTCAGAATCCTCAGTTCCATACCCATAATTGACGTCAACCGCATGGAGGGCATGCGGCAGAGAAGCATGGACAGGTTCAGTGTGCAAGCAAACAATGAGAAACATCAGCTCGACACAGACAAGATGATGTGCTTCGGTGTGCTCCCCATTTTGTTCTGGACGCAGAGCATGCTTATGGAGGTGGTCCACCTGCCCAAAAGGGACAAGGTGGTGGAGGTACTGCTGGCGTGTCTGGTTTAGGAGTTAGAGGTCCTGGATGAGCCGTTGAAGCACCAGGGGCACATCTATGGCTGCAGTGTGGCGGTGGATGAGTGGGTGGACGAGCAGTCTCGTCTGATGTGCGACCCCATGGCAATGAACATCCAGGGTTCCCGCCACGTTTTATCTTGTGATACAAGTGGCTTGGTGTGCAATGCAATCAACATGGAAAGCATGATTGAAGCTGCCATCGCAGATGTGGGTGAGGGCAACATCGTCGACGTCACCTACGACAACACCAACATAAAAAACAAGGCCTTCGAGGAACTCACGGAGTACTATCCAAGGATCTTCTTCCAAGAATTTTATGCACACAGTAGGACCTTGTGACGAGGAATATTGGTAAGACTGGGGTGCGGTAGTGCTTTCAAGGGCGGAGAAGGTGGTGACCTTCTTCTACAACAATGGCACGTTACGGTCCTGGTTAAAGTGAGGGAATGGTAGCCGGGTGCTACTGCCTAACTGTTACACCCGCTTTGCAACGACGCACAATTTTGTCCTGCGCATGCTGGACGCTAGACATGCGTCTCTTCTAGCTCAAGGTGGTCAATAGTCACGAGTGGAAGACAGTGAAAAAGAGGCAAACATATTCAACAAATATCTCCCTTGCACCTTGGGTCAGCTGCCATGATCATTCTTCATCACCTACATTGACCATGCCATCTTGTCTATTTTCTTGGTGGAGATCCTTGTCATGTGGCTTTGTAAACATATTAGCCCGATCCAGCTTGCTACTGACATACTCAAGCTCCACTTTCTGGTTCTAGACCAAGTCCCGAGCATAGTGGTAGCGGATGTGCTTTGTGTGCCTGGAGAGGACTTGGTCAATGAATGGACATGTCAATGGAACTAATGTTGTCAATCTTAATGACCACTTCCATTGCCTATGATGTCTTCATCTCAGATAGTAATCTGTGTAGCCCCTGCATATCTTTACCCACTTCAGGGAAGGCAATGTACTCGACTTCGGATGTTGAAAGAGAGACACATTCCTGCTTGCAATTCTTCCATCTATCAGCACCTACATTCAGTATACACACAAATCCTGAGGTGGAATTTCTGTTGCCTATACTACCTCCCCAACCAGCTTCGGTGTAGCACATGAGATGGAATGACACAGATCCAACGAGGCCTCCGAACTAGAGCCCCACATGCTGCGTCCCCTTAAGGTAGCGCATGATTTTCTTCACAGTCTGCTAGTGAATTGGACAAGGTTTGGCCACAAACCGGCTCACATGCCCAACAACATGGGTTATATCTGGTCGGGTGGCGACCATGGCATACATCAGACTGCCCATCGCAGAATGATGTGGAATGCCCGACATGTCAGTTTTCTTCACTTCATTGGATGGGGACATGAAGGAGCATAGCTTGCACTCTGAGCTTGTGGGTGTGATTGCAGGCTTGCAATGTGCCATGCCGTAACGTTTGAGGATGGATTTGATGTATTTTGTCTGGTCCATGTGGATGGTACCTGCTGCTATGTCACGCTTGATGGCAATTCTAAGGTAGAATTCATGTCCTTCACCTTGAACCTGCTACTCAGCTGCCCCTTGAGATCATGTAGTGGCCCAGTTGAAGAAGAGTATAGAATCAGGTCGCGATGAACCAAAATAGTCCATTTGTCGCTCTCGTGTGCATACATGATAGGGTCATTGTCGCAGTGTGTAAATGCCTCCTTAGTCATGAATGTATCCAGCTCACGTTACCAAAGTCTTGGTGCGTGTTTTAGCCCGTAGAGCTCTTCAAAAACCTGCAAATCTTTGTCCTCAGGAGCATCATTCCCCTCTAGAAGATCCATCAACACCTCAAGTTTTCTTTAAAGAAAGGTTATCTTGACATCCTTTTGGTGGACTGCCATGTTCTTGGTAGCATCGAAGGCTAGCATTGATCGGATGGAGACAAACGTCAAAACAAGAGCAAAGGTCGCATCGTACTCTGTGCCGAGGCATTGAGAGAACCCCTCTTCCACAATCCAAGCCTTGTCCTTCTCTATTTTGCAATCCTATTTTCTTTTTGCTTTCAGCACCCACTTGGACCCCACAACGTGAGCCCCGGCACGTCTGTCCACCAGTACAGATGTCCAATTCACCTCGATGGAGTTGATTTCACTGCATATTGCTTCATTCTACTTTGATTTTTCAGGCCAAGTGAGTGCCTCTGCAACAGACATTGGCTCCTCTTGAACAAGGGAAAAATATTTGAGGCCAGTCCATTCAACCCCATCTGCTTCGCAATGCTACCGATGTACTCTGAGACGTGAACTGCTCCTTGGACCTATTGGCTGTTGCTGCTGATGTGGAGGCTGCAGGTCTGCTTTGTCACTGGTGATGGGAGAAGCATCCTCCTCATGGTCATAAGGGTCAGATATGTCGAACTCTGAGTCTGATTCCTCCATGTCATCTTCATCAGCTCCTCTGCTTGTTATACCACCCAACCCATGCCATTATGCTGGTGCTTCGTCTCCCTCCTCAAGAAGAGTGAGCCACTCTCCCTGGATTTTTCTTGAGTTTCAGAAGCTTTCCCTTACTCACAACAATATTGTGGAAATCCACATCTTTTCTGCGGATGACCTTCTTGAGTCCTTTGTTTCCAGAATCTGTACACTCGGTGAACATTGTCGTAGCCGATGAAGATACACTCATGAAGATAAAAATTTCCTACCTAGTGTTTAAGGACCCTCACCAATCTGGACCTTAGCAAAGCCAGTGCAATTGAAGACCTTCAGAAAGGAGGTTTCTGGCTTCTTACATGATCATGCTTCTTGTGACGTCTTTAGTTTCTATGTCTGCTTCTTCTTGCCGCTCCTTCACAGAGCTGCTACAGGTGTGAGGTTAACAAGGTAGATAGCCGTACCTGTTGCTTCAGCCCATAGGAGGCAGATTGGCATCAAAGAGCATCCACTTTGTTATGCCGAGGGGGGTCTGGTTCATCCTTTCTGCTACAACGTTGCTTTTAGGTGAGTAGGGGATGGTTTTCTTGTGTTCAATGCCCTGTAACTTGAGCCACTCCCTGCAGGCTTTGTACTCTCCCCCATTTTCCATCCTGAATGCCTTCACCTTCTTACCACTTTATCGTTTAACCATAGCAAAAAGGCTTGCAGATTTTCCTTCACCTTACTTTTCTTCTTCAAAAAATACATCCAGGCCTTGTGTCTTTTTTCCTCGATGCAGGTGAGAAAATATCTGTTGCCTCCATTGGATGGTATGTGAAGAGGACCACACACCTCTGAGTGGATGAGGTTGAGGGGTGCAAGAGCACTTGTACCATTGCACTTAAAGTATTTCTTATTGGCCTTGTCCTTAAGGCATGGCTTACACAAGTTCCCCGCCGCCTCCGTCTCATCACCTAGCTCCAAATCACGTACTAGCTCCTACTTTCCCATGAGCACTAACGTGCATTGAGCCACGTGTCCAAAGAGCCTATACCACAAGTTCTCAGAACATGTATTCTGGCTTGAATGAACAGCCCTGGTGGCTAATTTTTCTGAATCTTCCAGTGCCACTTGTCCTGCTACTCCAACATGCTATTGATCATCAAAGTTTCCTTCGGTACTCTCCTCACCATCACTTGTAGCTGAAAATTCAACCTTTGATTATGTCATGTTGATCTGCAAGACGTACAGTCAATCAACACAATGGACCTGTGGGAAAACCTTCTTGGTCAAGTAAGAGATGTCGATATCTTTGGTAAGGCATATTATTGCTTCCTTGTCTCTGAAGACCACTGTCATGCCATGGTCAGTTATCTTAGAAATGGAGAGCAGGTTGGCTGTGAAGGAGGGCAAGTAAACTATTTCCTCTAGCTTGAGGTTGGAGTCCGTACCTTTGACACCTACTGTGACAAGCTTATCACCAATCATATCAGCTGCCTCAATCTTGCTAGTGGCAACTATGAAGTTCTTATTGCATGGAGCAAGAGAGATTAAGTCTCCCGTATTTTAAGTGGTGTGCTCATTTGTGCATGAATCGAGGCTGTAAACCTCCTTGCCTGATTATTTGCCTCCCTTTGTTGGAGGCACACTCAGCCACCAAACTTGTCTGATCCTTCCCACCATTTCCCCTCTCCATTCATCTCCAATCCTCCCTCCTTCTTGGCTGCCCTACAATCCTGAGCCCATTTTCTAACTTTGCCGCATATATGGCAGTTTCCTTGAGGCTTTGGATCTTTGAGGAGACGGTATTGCGGAAGGTGCCATTGCTTCACGAGGCAAAGGCAGAGATGTTTGCTTCATTTCTACTGAGACACATGGCTTCATTCTGCACTTACTTGAAGAAGATGGTGTAGGAAACTTGCTCTTCATTCCTCCCCCCAATCACTGTGATCATGTGACCCTAGCTCTTTGGCAGCGTCATCAGAAACATCATGTCAGATTTCAGGTCCCATCCTATGCCGCTAGCGTGTTGCAAGAGTTTCTCAAACTTGTGCATAGAGGCAAAGATATCCTCCCCTTCACCCACCCATATGTGGATGTCATTATGTGCAACGTAGAGACAGTATGCAAGTAAGGAGGACCAAAACATCTTGCATAGTTTGGCGTACACTGTGGCTACCACTATACAACCATGGATGTATGAAAGGAATGATGGTTGTACGGAGGACAGAAGAACTGCGAGAGCCTTCTTGTTGAGCTTGATCCATGCCACAAGGTCAGCAACCTCCTCTGTTGGTGCCAAGATGGTTCTGTCAAAGTACCGTAGAAAGTCTCTATCATCCATGATGATTTCAAACTGGAACTTCCAAAGAGAAAACCCATCAAACTTAAGGATGAGATAATGGTTTCCTGGTTCCCCTGTCCCTGCCATCCCAACAACTACAATTTTTACAATTGATGCAGCTGTTGTTGATGCCGATACACCTGTGTTCGATGTTGCTGTAGGTTGTTGGAGAAAAGAGGCAGTTTCTTGCACTGTTCACATTGGCTGTTGTGAGAACATGTAGAATGATGTAGGCTGACATAGGGTGACATCAGCTTTAAAGATGGAAAGTTGCACATGTGTTGCATTCCCCCCGACTGATGTTCAACTGCAATAAGAGAAGTTCCATGAGAGCGAAGGTGCTCTCACTGCTTGTGACTTAATGATTGCTGGCTTGAAACTTCTGTATTTGGAGGAGTGGGCCCATAACCCACTGTTAGCTATTCATCTAACGACCTCTGGACAGAGAATCCGCAAAACTCAAAAGCTCAGAAAGGTCCATACAACTTCTTCCTTTGCATACGTGGGTTATGCACCCCGAACGTCATCAAGCATACACGTCACCTTCAAGAGTACGAATGTCTTAGAGTTACATCTCAAGAGGAGCTCAAGTAGTCAATACGCAAGAGAGAAGTAAGCAAGGGATGATTGATCAGCATGCAAGAAGAGTCCTTTCATGGATGTCTGTCCTTTCCTAGAAGCTAAAAGTACACTCCTGATCAATTTCTTCACCCATCCACATCACCAATAGACTTATATTGTGGGCTTCACACATATGCATCCTAGTGGCAAGGTGGCATAGTAACCATGTAGCTTCCAAGAAGCTACTAAATTTCTTTTTTGCAAGCTTCTATATAATCCAAGATGTGCATGGGGCCAGGATCAAATCCGTGAGCTCTCACTTTTCCACATGAACAAAGGGGCCAAGTTCACTATTCACCCACATTGTGTATTCACAGCTCATATCTCACATGGGACAGAGCATAGTTGAGTCACCCTACAGTGGATCCAAGGGTCCTACCTCCACATAGGGCAGAGTATTCCTGATCTGGTCTACAACAGTCAACAAGGGACGTATTCAGTATTTCAGGCTCGCAAGAAGGGAGTACAAGCGATGGTGTGTCGGCATGTCTTTTGGGTATAGCTACGGGAGATATGTGACCTCCTTAGTCCCTTCGTCAAGTTGCTCTGTAATTTGGACCACCCTGGTAAGGGAGTTGTAGAGATCTATGTTGAAGATCTGCCCCTCTGCATGCCCTAGTGCGGCACCAGGAGGCACTGACGAGCCGTCAGAGAGGGGAAATTCCTTGAAATTGGATCTAGCGGCTTGAGAATTGCTCAGATCATAAAATGGAGGATTGCCCCTGAAAGTGGAAGAGTCGCTGAATCCGGCGGAAGTTGGTTCACCGAAAGCAGACAGGTAACAAGAGAGATATGGGCTTCCAAGGTTGGGATGTGCGCGGCGACCTTGGGAGTCGGCCATGGTTCGACTGCCGGTGAATAATTGACTGAAATGAGTAACAAATGTTCATGTGGGTATTTTTCTCTGGAAGGCTGCCGAGGTACCCGGTGAATGATTCGTCGGATGTCAATAGTGCAGTTTGTTAATGAGGGACTTAGCCAAAATCCTGGCTCAGAGTCCAAAACTAAGTAGTACGTTTTGTTACTCGGGGACGGTAACAATTCCGACAGCAGGTCCGCGGACAGATTTCGAACCAAATCCACCCCCATCACTAAAATCAATGATTAACTCATCGAAACAGACCCCAAAGGCATGAGGGACACCGCCATTACTTGTTGGGACATCTGCATCTCCAAAATAGCGTTTTGGTGGGTCCTCGATGTGTGACGGTGCCTCGGCGGACAAAATGCTGTACGCCGCGGACTGAGTGGCTGGTTTGGTGTGCCGCACTTTGGCTGACGTAGCGGGTGCTACGGCAATCCGGATCGTGCACAATCTGTTGCGTTGGAGAGCTCATGACTAGCTCTACAAATAATCAGATCATGTTCATGTTAAAAAACTAATGCAATATTGCGTTATTTCCTTTGCGAAAGTGACTGTCTCACAACACTCCCTTCCACTCCCAAAAGCATAGCGTGAAGCGATCAGAAATCTCTCGCTTAGACCCAGAACCCGCACACAAAACAGAAATCCGTCAACACCAAGTGCAGACCCGTCGGGGCATGCTGAATTGCCTCCACCCGGGGGTCGTTTTCTGACAATATCTGTGCTTCTGTTACACTGTATGGAGAAGCTGCATAGACTTTCAGAGCCGAGGGGAAGCAATCCCGCACGTGTAGGCCAGGGGTCACATCTCCTATGGTTGGAAGTCCAAAATGACATGCCCTATATACACCGCAACGCATCATCTGGATCCATCACACATTGGTAACAACCTCAGTGTTGATGCCAAGACTATCACCACTTGGTTGGCCGTGGTGGATGCCCTTGTGCCCAAGGCCGAACACAACATAGTCCAGGATCATATTTGTGTCTTCTACAACAACTAGAGAGCTGTTGAGTTGAATCCCCTTAATAATCCAATGGGGAACGCGCGTGCAAAGGCCGCGGATCTCAAGGTGAGCACAGGTCTGTTGCTTGTACATGCATTGTTGAATATGTTAACACATTGTTCCGTGCTGTATGACGAATCAAGAATGCTCTGTAACGCACCAAACCGTGTGTGATTTGGATCACCGTAGCTCCCACTACGTCAGCCGAAACACAGCACCCCAAACCAGCTGCTCAGTCGGCGGCACGCACCACGTCGCCCGTCGAGGGCGCCCTCACACATCAAGGATCCATCAAAACTCCATTCCGGAGGCGCACATGTCCCTACGCGTAATGGCGGTGCCCCTTGTACCATTGGGGTTTGTCTCGATGAGTTAATCATCGTGTTTGGTGATGGGTATTGATGTGGTTGGAAACCTTTTCGCGGACCTGCAAACGGAATTTTGACCAAGTCCCCGAGTAACGAAATTTACTTCTGAGTTTCGGACTCCGAGCCAGGATTTTGGCCAAGTCCCTCCGTAACAAAACTGCACCACTGAAATCTGGAAAATCATCCACCGGACACCTCAGCAGTTGTTCCGGAGCAAAATCCCCAGATGGCATTTTTTTAGTCGTTCACGTCTATTATTCACGGGCAGTCGAACCGCGGCCAGCTCCCAGAGCCGCCACACACACCCCAATTTTGGAAGTCCATATCTCCCTCGTTACTAGTCCGATTTAAGTGAAACAACTTCCACTGGATTCAGTGACTCGTCAACTTTCAGGGACAATCCTTCATTTCAGGATCCGAGCAACACTTGAGTCGCCATATCTAACGGCAAGGAATTTCCTCTCTCTGGCGGCTCGGCGGCGCCTCCTAGCGCCACACTTGGGCATGTAGAGGGGCAAACCTTGAACATACTCATGTTTCATATCTCACATGAGACAGAGCATCTTCAATTAACCCTACAAATTTTCAGATCATACCCCTGTTTTAAAACTAATGCAAAATTATGTTATCCCCTTCGCACAAGTGACTGTCTCACAACTCCCTTCCACTCCAAAAAACATAGCGTGAGGCGACCAGAAAGCTCACGCTTAGACAAAGAACTCACACAAAAGAAGCCGTGAACACAGAAGACCAGTCAGGCCACGTTGGTACTGCAACCCAGGTTTTGGCAAGGTTTATGGGCCCACGGCCCTGACCGGTCTATAAATCGCTCACGGTTTTTGCGGCGGACAGGATCATCGTAGGGGACGACATCGCCGTCAAACTTTGAGGTCCCGGAGTTGAAGAATGTGCAAGTGGCATAGAAGGACACTTACCCATCCAGAAGTATGTAAGTGGCCCTGGCTACAGGCTATGGAGGCAGTACTTCGAGCTACACCTCGTGCATAAGGGGTTGCTGGAGGTCATGAAGGGAACGGAAGTCTTCGACAAAGCAACCATGATGGAACCGCAGAAGGTGGCCTTTCCAAAGAAGATCACGGAGGCGCTCATGCTGCTAGTGTCCAGAACGACCGAGTCACAGTTGGGCTACTTCCAGGGTTGCAAGCTGACAGGCGAGGCATGGAAGAAACTCTGCGCCATCCATCAATCCAAGT
This sequence comes from Penium margaritaceum, assembly GCA_023375785.1. Taxonomy (NCBI): domain Eukaryota; kingdom Viridiplantae; phylum Streptophyta; class Zygnematophyceae; order Desmidiales; family Peniaceae; genus Penium; species Penium margaritaceum. The sequence goes on from SZWC01014941.1 coordinate 33,959, forward strand.
CTCTGGCGAATAAAATATTTGTAATCAAGCGACTCCTAACGGTGAGAATCGAGGAGGGAGATGATGTCATCTCCGCCATGCAGCAGATCATGTCACTCGTCTCACAGTACAATGACATGGGGTGGAAGATCAACACGAAGCTGCAGGTGATTGCCCTCCTTATGGCCCTTCTTTACAGTTGGTTGGCTGCATCAATGGAGCCGACTACAGTGCAAGAGGCACTTGTACAACCCGAAGGGGGTCAATGGGACGCAGCCATCAAATCAGAACCGGCGTCAATCATGGAAAATGACACATGAGAGCTGGTTGACAGGCCGAAAGATGCCCAGGTCATCGGCTCAAAGTGGGTCTTTAAGACCAAGTTCACAAAGGAAGGTTTGGTTGACAAATACAAGGCACGGCTGGTGGCAAAGGGATACACAAAGCGTAAGGACGAGCACTATGATGAGATGTTTGCTTCCGTTGCCAAGTTCGCAAGCATCTGGGTGATAGTTGCGGTGGTGGCTGCGAAGGACATGGAGCTCCACCAGATAGATATAGAGACAGTCTTCCTCAATGGCATCATAGATAAAGAGATCTACATGGAGGTGCCCGATGGGATGGAAACGTCAGAGGACACATTGTGCAAGATGCCCAAGTCCTTGTACGGGCTTAAACAATTATCCAGATGCTGGTACCAACAGATGAACAGTTTCATGGCACAGCTAGGCTTTCAGCCCTGTGAGTCAGATCAAAGCGTGTACGTGCACTGTGACAAATGACTCCATCAGAGCATTGCACTCTACGTGGATGACCTGAGTTTGTGCTCGATGGATCTGCCAAGCATACAGCGGCTCAAAGAGCAGCTAAGCAGCTGATTCTAGATGTCTGACATGGAGGAGCTGGATTACGACCTCGGGGTAAGTATCACGGTGAACCGGAGGGCACGCACGCTTGAGCTGGGGCAGGCCAAATACGTGCCCGAGGTACTGAAATGGTACGGCATGGAGGACTGCAAACCAGTTGGCAGCCCAGTCTCCAGGACCTGTGAACTGAGTGCGGTATTGACGCCGCAAAAAAAGGAGAGCAGGAGGATATGGCAGGGGTGCCCTACCACTTGGCGGTTGGCAGCCTCATGTTCGCCATGGTGGCAACTCGACCAGACCTGGCCTACGTGGTGGGCCAAGTGAGCAGGTATGTGGCTGATCCTGGGCTACTACACTGGCAGGCGGTCAAGCGCATCCTCCGCTACCTGTAGGCAACGCAGTACGCCCGCCTGGGGTTCGATGATAAGGGGCGGGCGGACACTTTGCGTCTGGTCTGCTATACGGATGCAGACTATGCTGGCAATGTGGACAAGTAGAAGTCCACATCCGGCTACGTGTTCTTCCTCGCTAGTGCAGCAGTCTCGTGATGCAGTAGGAAGCGGGACTGCGTCATTACCTCCACAGTGGAACCAGAGTACGTCGCGCTGACCAAGGCGGTCAAGGAGGCAGTGTGGCTCCACGTGTTGCTAGGGGAGCTGGGCGTGCCGCAACAGGAGCCTACGGTGGTGCATGAGGACAACACTGACTCAATCTTGTTGACCAACAAGCCGACACAGCATAAGAGGACAAAGCACATCGACGTGCGTTCCCACTACGCACGGGACATGGTTGAAAAGCGGCAGGTGGTGCTACAACACTGCAGCACGTACAACATGCTTGCGGATTGCTTGACTAAAGCACAATCCGTGGACCAGCATGCAATGAATGTGGCTGGGCTTGGGATGACCAGCTATGATGGGGTGGAGGACGCAATGGAAGATAAGAGGGAACAAGCAAGAGCAGCCGGCATGGCAGGTGCAAGGGGGAGAATGTTGAAGGTTTGCCCCTCTGGATGCCCAAGTGCGGCGCCGGGAGGCGCCGACGAGCCGCCAGAGAGAGGATATTCCATGCTGTTGGTTCTGGCAACTCGAGGACGGCTCAGATCCTTAAATGGAGGTTTTCCCCTTCAAGTTGACAAGTCGATGAACCCGGTGGAAGTTGTTTCACCGGAATCAGAGTAGTAACAAGGGAGAAATGGGCTTCCAAAATCGGGGTGTGCGCAGCAGCTCTGGGAGCTGGCCACGGTTCGACTGCCGGTGAACAATTGACCGGAACGAGTAACAAAATGCCATCTGGGGATTTTGCTCCAGAAGGACTGCCGAGGCATCTGGTGGATGTTTCGCCAGACCAAAGTAGGCATATGTACTGCCTTTGATAAAAAAAGATCCACTGTGTGTGGTCAACGTTGACATCTCATAATACGGGTCACAAATGGTCAGAGGGGGAAACAATGGTTTGGGAACACCAGGTATCAACTAGCAAGCACAAGGACCTTCAATAAGTAGTGGCACGATGTGGCTACCATGTACAATGACCAACCAAAGTAGGCATATGTCACTGACCATGGCCAAAGAATGTCACTATGTGTGGTCAACTTTGACAACTCGTAACACGAGCCAAAAATGGTCCGAGGGGGAAACAATGGTTTGTGAATACTAGTTATCGACTAGCAAGTACAAAGACCTTCAATATGTAGTGGCACAGTGTGGCTACCATGCACAGTGACCAACCAAAGTATGCATATGACACTGACCATGACCAAAGAATTTTACTTCATGTGGTCAACAATGACAACTCACAACACGAGTCACAGATAGTCAGAGGGGGATAAAAATGGTTTGGGAACACTAGCTATCAACTAGTAAGCACAAAGACCTTCAATACGTAGTGACACAGCATGGCAACCATGTACAGTGACAAACCAAAGTAGGCATATGTCACTAACCATGACCAAAAGAATTTCACAGTGTATGGTCAATGTTGAAAACTCATAACACGAGTCACAAATGGTCAGAGTGGGAAACAATGGTTTCTAAATACTAGTAATCTACTAGCATGTATAAAGACCTTCAATATGTGTTGGAACAGTGTGGCTACCATGCACAGTGACCAACCAAAGTATGCATGTCACGGACCATGACCAAAGAATTTCACTTCATGTGGTCAACGTTGACAACTCACAACACGAGTCATAGATAGTCAGAGGGGGTAACAATGGTTTGGGAACACTAGCTTTCAACTAGAAAGCACAAAAACCATCAATACGTAGTGACACAGTGTGGCAACCATGTACAGTGACAAACCAAAGTAAGCATATATCACTAACCATGACCAAAAGAGTTTCACAGTGTGAGGTCAACGTTGAAAACTCATAACACGAGTCACAAATGGTCAGAGGGGGGAACAATGCGTTGGGAACACTAGTTATCAACTAGCAAGTACAAAGAACTTTAACAAGCAGTGGCACGGTGTGGATAGCGTGCATAGTGACCAACCAACGGATGCATACGTCACTGACTATGACCAAAGAAGTCCACTATGTGTGGTCAACATTGACAACTCATAACACGAGTCACTGTTGAAAAAAGGACAACCATCAGATCATCTTGATCCACTGCTCTACTGGGCTCGGCACAACATCAACAAAAAGGAAAAACAAGAGGGCCGAGAGTGAGATCGTCATCACTCTCTCGACCCTCCTATGGCGGGGCATGGTATGGCTGTGGACAGGCCTCTTTAGGCATCCCACTGATCCATCCATCCGTGGCCCTACTTCCTCTACTCGTCCCATTGGAGCTCCGGAGAGCTGATGGAATACCTCTACCAGCAGTGATATGTATGGGCAACTTTTGGACCAACAGGATGTGTGGTCCGGCAGACGAGGCGAGAGTGCGAGCGTGAGCTCCTCTCGACTCCGAGGCTGCTGACGTGGCAAGGACCAAGGAACCGCTGAAGATATTCCTCTTTCTAAAGGTGGATCCTGTGGTCAGGCATCCTGCAAGGGCGTTTTGGATTGATTGGCACCGTCGCTGAATCGAGAGGTGCGGTCGGACCATCATCGTGAGCCAAATGCCCGAGCCAGATCGATGGTCATGAAGAAGCTACCGCAGATCCGGACGATCTCGTCCATGGATCGCACCGAGGGCGCTGGGCATCTGCCAACCTCGGTCTGCCGATGATCGGGGATCATCCAGCGGTGTCCGGAAGATCCTGTGAAGACACAAGGAGACCGGACTGAGTCAACACTTGTACTTTTCTACTTCTAGCTAGTGTAGACAGATAAGTAGCTGTAGNCAAGCTTGGTACCGTTGGAAAGCTTGTGAGACGAGTCGTGTATCTGTGCCTTCAGTTCATACTCTTGAATCGCACAGTCAGTGACATTGCCAAGGCAAGAGTGCCTGTGTGTGTGTAAGCGGTTATTCTTAACTCAGAGGTCATCACCAACGAATTCAGCACAGTACCAGAGAGTTAAACTATCAGAGTACCTCACCTGAAGATTCCTAAAGATTCTGCTTATGTAAAATCCAACATTTGGTATCAGAGCAGGTGGCATCTTCAGATCTACGCAACTATGGCGGCAACAATCAACAATGAAGATCATTTCAAAGTGGCGACCTTCGACGGCGATGACTACCATACCTTCGCTTTCAACATTGAGATGATATTCGTAAACAAGGGACTATGGGACGTCGTCTGCGATCCACCTACTGACACATTACCTGTAGGAGCGTCACCTGAAGAACAAGTCAGCTGGAAGCAGCAATGTGACCAGGCCTTCTCAATTCTGGAGCTGAATCTAACAGAGCGACTCAAGTTCATCATCAGAGAAAACAATCCAACCAACTGTCCAAGGAAAGCCTGGAAGGCTCTGAAGAGTCGCTATGAAAGGACGAGCGATGTTGAGTTGGGAAGTCTACTGACAGAGTTCCACACTCAGCAAATGGAAGAGAGAACACGCCTGGAAGACCATGTGTCCCACCTCAAACACCTGGCCAGCAGTATTTCATCGATGGGAGAAGTCATCTCTGAAAGAGTTCTGGTAATAACCCTCTTTCGTGGACTACCTGCCAGATTCAAAGATACCATGAACCGACTTCAGACTTTCCAGAAACAAGGGAAGACCTTTGATGCCCAACTTGCAGAGCTCCGGACAACATTACAGCAAGCTATCGGAGCACAAGGAAGAGCTACAGGTAGGGCACCTGGTGCCGCCGCTGAAGCAGCACCAGCAGCAGCAGCATCGCCACTTGGAAGTCAACCATACTCTCTGAATCTGGAGAAGTCTGTCGAAGAACTCATGATGGTTGAAGAACAGTATGTCAAAGACAACGGAGGTGAAACCGGCCTTGTGACCAAATATCAAGGACAAAGGACAAAGAAGTTTGGAGCTTATGGAAACGGCATCCAGGGATCTCTTACACATTTCAACAGCAGAGATCAACCAACCCCGCATTCACCACGGGGCTTTGTTCCACCGACTGATCGAGTGTGCTGGACATGCAAGCAGAAGGGACATATTGCCGTGGACTGCCCTAAACGACGTCCACACTTCACTCGCCATTATGGAGCTCGCCGACCCCATCAAGCAATGCTGACCCCCTATATGTCCACCGTGGCTGCTTTCATTACAGGGTCCACCAAAGCACAGGAGTCATCAGATGAAGAAGAAAATTTTCTGCTAAATCTTCTATCTGAAGGACCAATCCTACCTGACAAAGACATGTCAACCTCGCAGCCAGAGCATCCAGTCTATGGTGCAGCAACAGAAGAAACAGCACATCACACCCTGACAGAAGAAGAATTTGTGACTGAAGAGTTGGCCTTGTGCTCCATCGACAGTGCCCTTCTTCTGGCCGCGGGCATTCTGGCATGGATCATGGACTCTGGCTGTACGAAGCATATGACCTACAAGAAGGACTGATTTATCAAATTCAAACGTTTCTGACACCACGAGAAGTTCGCCTTGGTGATGGAAGGACTATCCCTGCCTATGGGCAAGAAACAGTCAAGGTCGGTATCAAGTGCAATGGGAAGCCAGCCATAAGGGCCTTCGAGGATGTACTCTACGTGCCAGACCTTGCAGCCGATCTTCTCTCAGTGAAAAAGCTCAACGACAAGGGCTTCAAAGTTGTGTTTGACACTGATAAGAACTGCAAGGTGTACAACCAGACATCCCAACTGGTAGCAGTGGCCACTCGCATGGGCAACCTGACCGTCCTTGACACCACCGAACCCTCAAGACACCTAGAAACACAAGAAATGGCGTTTGTGGCCTCTTCACCTACATCAGCCAAAACAACAACTCTGTCCACCACGACAGAACTTTGGCACAAGCGGCTGGCACACGTCAGCTATCCTACTCTAACCAAAATGGCTGCAGACTCACTTGCCCACGACCTACCAGACAGCCTGCTGCAAGACCAAGAAGCACCAATGTGTGAAGGCTGTATCACTGGCAAACAACACAGAGCGTCTTTTCACTCACTTCCGTCACATGGGACTCACGAGTGCCTGGAACTCGTGCATATGGACCTCTGCTACATCAAGGAAGGATCTCTCTCCAACAAGCACTACTTTCTCGTCATCTTGGATGACTACACGCATACGGTCTAGACCCGGATTCTTCGCTTCAAGTCTGCCGCTATTGAAGAGATCAAAACCTGGGTTCGACAGGTTGAAAATGAGACCAGCCTGACAATCAAGAAGATTCGAACTGAAAACGGGACAGAGTTTGTCAATCGCAACCTCAAAGCCTTCTACGATGAAAGAGGTATTCAACACCAAACTACAGTGCCATATACTCCACAACAGAATGGCAAAGCGGAGAGGATGAATCACACCCTTCTCAAAAGAGTCCGGACTATGCTTCATACAGCCAGCCTCTCATCCGCGTTCTGGGCTGAAGCTCTTCATACCGCAGCATACATCACAAATAGTCTCCCCACAACTAAGCTGCCTGCAGGTGCATCCACACCCTATGAAGCATGGACCGGGAACAAGCCTTATCTGGGCTACATTCGTATCTTCGGTTGCACAGCGCATGCTTGTGTTCATCCAGAAGAACGCTCCAAATTAGACCCACGATCCAAAGTCTGTATCCTTCTTGGGTACGAGACACGGGACGTCTACCGACTCCGGGATCCAGAGTCCAAACGCGTGATTCGGAGCAGGCAGCCCGTTTTTTACGAAAGCTTCTTCAACCGAGCTCGAGATACAACACCACCAGCAGTCACGCCTACCGTCTATATTGAAACAACACCACCACCTCAGCAAAAGTTCTCTGTCGACCCAACACCTGACAACCACGCTGGTGTCCTCCCTCCTGTGGTTCCAGAAGAACATCGTCATGCTCCCGCTGCCTCACAGAAGGATGCCTCCAGCACTCTGTCACAATCCAGACTCCGGCGGTCAGCCAGAGTCACCGGACCGCCGACATTCCTTCAGCTTGGCTTTCTATCCACAACCGAGCTTTCCGCAGACAACGACCTTGACCATACAGCACTACTCACACAAGTGGTGGATCCCACCAGCTTCAAAGATGTTATGCGCCGCCCAGATGTAGACCAATGGCGTCAAGCAGCTCAAGAGGAGCTCTCTCAACTTCAAAAACAGCATACATGGGATCTGGTTCCTCGACCACCCAACACACCCATTGTCACATGTAAGTGGGTGTTCAAGACCAAGCTGACCAGTGCAGGTACACCTGATCGTCACAAGGCACGCCTTGTTGCTCGGGGATTCAGCCAAGTTCTTGGAGTAAACTACCAAGACACTTTTGCACCGGTGGCCAAGTACTCATCCATCAGGGTGATCCTCTCTCTGGCCGCTAGCAACAAATGGCATCTCCATCAAATGGATGTCAAAAGTGCCTTCCTCAACGGTGATCTCAAAGAAGTTATCTAAATGACTCAACCAGAAAGCTTCGTATCCCCAGATCATCCCAATCATTTTTGCAAGCTCAACAAACCCTTGTATGGACTAAAGCAAGCTCCACGACGGTGGAACCTGAAGATCCACGAAGTTTTCTTGGTCCAAGGTCTCCAACACCTGCACTCTGACCACTCCGTGTACTTCCGCGGAGGGTCTAATCTTCTCGGTGTTATTCTCTACGTGGACGACCTTGTCTTGTTTGGACCGTCCCTCTCTGTTCTGGATACTCTCAAACAGCAGCTCTGCCGCCAATTTGTAATGACGGACATGGGACCTCTCACATACTATCTTGGGATTCAGATCACTCATGATGTCCTGCACGGTCACGTAACACTAACCCAGGCCACCTATGCTCAACGTGTGGCTGACAAGTTTGGGCCTGGTACATCCACTCTTCAAGCCACCTTACTCTCCAAGGATCATGGCCTCACCAAACCAGTCACGGCAGCCACACCTTTGGCCTCCTTGGAAGATGCCGACGCTTTTCCGTGCATGGTGGGCTCCCTGATGTACGCTTCTGTGGCTACCAGATCTGACCTCTCCTTTACTGTTGGCCTCCTCAGTCAAGGCTGTCAGCGCCCCACTGCTGCTCACATCGTGGCTGCCAAGCATAGCATTCGCTATCTCCGTGGGTCTGCTTCTCTGGCTATCCGCTACACCTCTGGCAACAATGTTCTCCAGGGCTTCTGCGATGCTGATCTCTCTGGTGATCACACCACCAGCCGCTCCACCTCTGGGTACTTCTTTCTCCTCAACGGTGGACCCGTCAGCTGGCGCAGTAAGAAGCAGTCTGTGGTCGCTCTCTCCTCAACTTAAGCTGAATACATTGCTGAGAGTGAATGCACAAGAGAGGCGGTTTGGCTTCGTATGCTTCTGAGCGAGCTTGGATTTGATCAACTCGAGCCTACGCCCGTCCACTGTGACAACGAAGGGGCTATCGCCCTTTCCGAGGATCCCGTTCTCCATGACCGCACCAAGCACGTCCGTCAACAGTACCACTACGTTCACGACGCTGTTGTAGAAGGCGAAGTCGTCATGCACTATCTCCCCACTGTCGACCAAACTGCTGACATCTTCACCAAAGCCCTTTCTGCTGACCGTCACACTCATCTCTGCGCCCACTTGGGCCTTCTCTCCTCGTCCTGACTCCTCTCGGTGCTGTCTTCTTTCTTCTCGGTTCTTCCCCGCTGCCGCTCGTTCCTGGCTCTCTCTTTCCGTCCCCCCCCGGATGAGGCGTTAGGACGGACGGAGATTGTCCTTGGTGGAACCGTCGTCGCTTCCCGCTTCCGTGCCCCCCACATGAGGCGTTGGCACGGACGCGGGTTGCGTCCGACCGTTTTCTCCACCTCCTCTTGCTTCTCCCTGCCGCTGTTCTCTCTCTCTCTCTCTCTCTCTCTCTCTCTCCCTGCGCTTTGCCTTCCTCTCGCGCCTCGGTCCTCGCATAACGCCAACNCGACCGTTTTCTCCACCTCCTCTTGCTTCTGCCTGCCGCTGCTCTCACTCTCTCCCTGCGCTTTGCCTTCCTCTCGCGCCTCGGTCCTCGCATAACGCCAACACCCTCTCCTCCTGTCTTGCTTCGCTGCTGGACCCACGCCGCTCCCAAATGAAATTTCTCTCCGTCCATATTCGGCTCGTTTGCTCTCCTCTTTCAGACCCCCATGGGTGGGCTGCCCCCTGTTCAGCTCACCCTGCGGGCCGGATGCGCGGGAGGGGACCCACTCCCCCAAGTCCGGGCAGGGTGTGCTGTTGGGACCGGTCTATCTCTCAGCCGTCGGGGCGTTGCCCGGGCTAAAAAGTTCTCACCGGCCCACTGTACACCCTGCGTCTTGCTGCTCCAGATTTCTCTCCCATTTTCTCTCCGCGAGGCTCCGTTGGCCCGGGGGGGGATTTCTTTTGCCGTGCATTCCCGTGCCTCGCCCTGTTCCTCTTTTGTCGCCCCCGTCCTCCTGGCTCTCTTTTCGCAGGGGGGCTTCTTTTCGTTTTCCACTTGTCGGCTCCAACTTCATCAGCGCTGGATCGACAAGGGGGGGGAATGTTGGAAAAAGGATAACCGTCAGATCATCTTGATCCACTGCTCTACTGGGCTCGGCACAACATCAACAAAAAGGAAAAACAAGAGGGCCGAGAGTGAGATCGTCATCAATCTCTCGACCCTCCTATGGCGGGGCATGGTATGGCTGTGGGCAGGCCTCTTTAGCCGTCCCACTGATCCATCCATCCGCGGCCCTACTTCCTCTACTCGTCCCATTGGAGCTCCGGAGAGCTGATGTAATACCTCTACCAGCAGTGATATGTATGGGCAAGTTTTGGACCAACAGGATGTGTGGTCCGGCAGACGAGGCGAGAGTGCGAGCGTGAGCTCCTCTCGACTCCGAGGCTGCTGACGTGGCAAGGACCAAGGAACCGCTGAAGATATTCCTCTTTCTGAAGGTGGATCCTGTGGTCAGGCATCCTGCAAGGGCGTTTTGGATTGATTGGCACCGTCGCTGAATCGAGAGGTGCGGTCGGACCATCATCGTGAGCCAAATGCCCGAGCCAGATCGATGGTCATGAAGAAGCTACCGCAGATCCGGACGATCTCGTCCATGGATCGCACCGAGGGCGCTGGGCATCTGCCAACCTCGGTCTGCCGATGATCGGGGATCATCCAGCGGTGTCCGGAAGATCCTGTGAAGACACAAGGAGACCGGACTGAGTCAACACTTGTACTTTTCTACTTCTAGCTAGTGTAGACAGATAAGTAGCTGTAGATTTGTATTTCCTATTACTTCATCTGTGTGTAACCATTTCGAGCAAGCTTGGTACCGTTGGAAAGCTTGTGAGACGAGTCGTGTATCTGTGCCTTCAGTTCATACTCTTGAATCGCACAGTCAGTGACATTGCCAAGGCAAGAGTGCCTGTGTGTGTGTAAGCGGTTATTCTTAACTCAGAGGTCATCACCAACGAATTCAGCACAGTACCAGAGAGTTAAACTATCAGAGTACCTCACCTGAAGATTCCTAAAGATTCTGCTTATGTAAAATCCAACAGTCACAAATGGTCAGAGGAAGAGACAATGGTTTGGGAACCCTATGTATTGACTAGAAAGGACAAATAACTTCAATACATAGTGGCACGGTGTTGCTCATATGTATACCAAACAACCAAAATAGGCATATGTCACTGACCATGACCAAAGAATTTCAATATGGGTGGTCAACATTCACAACCCATAACACGAGTCACAAATGGTCAGAGGGGGAAACAATGGTCTGGAATATCAGTTTTCAACTAGGAAGTACATCGACCTTCAATCAGTAGTAGCACGGTTTGGCTACCATGCACAATGACCGACCAAAGTAGGCATATGTACTGCCTTTGACCAAACAAATCCGCTGTGTGTGGTCAACGTTGACAATGCATAATATGAGTCACAAATGGTCAGAGGGTGAAACAATGGTTTGGGAACACCAGGTATCAACTAGCAAGCACAAGGAACTTCAATAAGTAGTGGCACGGTGTGGCTACCACGTAAAATGACCAACCAAAGTAGGCATATGTCACTGACCATGACTAAAGAATGTCACTATGTGTGGTCAACTTTGACAACTCATAACACGAGCCAAAAATGGTCAGAGGGGGGAACAATGAAATGTGACTACTAGTTATCGACTAGCAAGTACAAAGACCTTCTATTTGAAGTGGCACAGTGTGGCTACCATGCACAATGACCAACCAAAGCATGCATGTGTCACTGACTATGACGAAATATTTCCACTATGTGTGGTCAACATTGACAACTCATAACACGAGTCACAAATGTTCAGAGTGGGAAACAATAGTTTGGAATTACTATATGTCAACTAGCTAGTACAAAGATCTGATAAGGGTTGTGGCACGGTGTGGATACCATGCACGATGACCAACCAAAGCAGGCAATTGTCATTGACCATGACCAAAGAATGTCACTATGTCAGGTAAACTTTGACAACTCATAACACGAGTCACAAATGGTCAGAGTGGGAAACAATGGTTTGTGAATACTAGTAATCGGCTAGCAAGTACAAAGACCTTCAATATGTAGTGGCAGACAGTGGCTACCATGCACAGTGACCAACCAAACTATAAATATGTCACTGACCATGACCAAAGAATTTCACTTCATGTGGTCAACGTTGACAACTCACAACACGACTCACAGATAGTCAGAGGGGGATAACAATGGTTTAGGAACACTAGCTATCAACTAGAAAGCAAACAAAACATTCAATACCTAGTGACACGGCCTGGCAACCATGTACAGTGACAAACCAAAGTAGGCATATATCACTAACCATGACCAAAAGAATTTCACAGTGTGTGGTCAACGTTGAAAACTCATAACACGAGTCACAAATGGTCAGAGGGGGAAACAATGGGTTGGGAGCACTAGTTATCAACTAGCAAGTACAAATACCTTTAACAAGTAGTGGCACGGTGTGGCTAGCGTGCACAGTGACCAACCAAAGGATGCATCCGTCACTGAGTATGACCAAAGAAGTCCACTGTGTGTGGTCAACATTGACAACTTATAACACGAGTCACAAATGGCCAGAGGGAGAGACAAAAGTTTGGGAACCCTATGTATCAACTAGAAAGGACAAAGAACTTTAATACGTAGTGGCACTGTGTGGCTACTATGCAAACTGAACAACCGAACTAGGCATATGTCATTGAACATGACCAGAGAATTTCAATATGGGTGGTCAACGTTCACCAACCATAACACGAGTCACAAACAGCCAGAGGGGGAAACAATGGTCTGGGAATATCAGTTCTCAACTTGCAAGTACAACGACCTTCAATCAGTAGTAGCACGGTGTGGCTGCCATGCACAATGACGGACCAAAGTAGGCATATGTACTGCCTTTGACTAAAGAAATCCGCTGTGTGTGGTCAATGTTGACAAGTCATAATACGAGTCACAAATGGTCAGAGGGGGAAACAATGGTTTGGGAACACCAGGTATCAACTAGCAAGCACAAGGACCTTCAATAAGCTGTGGCACCGTGTGCCTACCATGTACAATGACCAACCAAACTAGGCATATGTCACTGACCATGACCAACGAATGTCACTATGTGTGGTAACTTTGACAACTCATAACACGAGCCGAAAATGGTCAGAGGGGGAAACAATGGAATTTGAATACTAGTTAATGACTAGCAAGTACAATGACCTTCAATATGTAGTGGCACAGTGTGGCTACCATTCACAATGACCAACCAAAGCATGCATGTGTCACTGATTATGACGAAAGAATTCCACTATGTGTGGTCAACATTGACAACTCATAACACGAGTCACAAATGTTCAGAGGGGGAAACAATAGTTTTGAAGTACTAGATATCAACTAGCTAGTACAAAGATCTTCTATAGGTAGTGGAACGGTGTGGATACCATGGACGATGACCAACCAAAGTACGCATATGTCACTGACCATGACCAAAGAATGTCACTATGTGTGGTAAACTTTGACAACTCAAAACACGAGTCACAAATGGTCAGATTTGGAAACAATGGATTGTGAATACTAGTTATTGACTAGCAAGTACAAAAACCTTCAATATGTTGTGGCACAGAGTGGGTACCATGCAAACTGACCAATCAAAGTATGCATATGTCACTGACCATGACCAAAGAATTTCACTTCATGTGGTCAACGTCGACAACTCACAACACGAGTCACAGATAGTCAGAGGGGGGTAACAATGGTTTGGGAACACTAGCTATCAACTAGAAAGCACAAAGACCTTCAATACGTAGTGACACGGTGTGACAACCACGTACAGTGACGAACCAAAGTAGGCATATGTCACAAACCATGACCAAAAGAATTTCATAGTATGTGCTCAACGTTGAAAACTTATAACACGAGTCACAAATGGTCAGAGGGGGAAAAAATGGGTTGGGAACACTAGCAATCAACTAGCAAGTACAAAGACCTTCAAGAAGTAGTGGCACGGTGTGGCTAGCGTGCACAGTGACCAACCAAAGGATGCATACGTCACTGACTATGAACAAAGATCTCCACTTTGTGTGAACATTGACAACTCATAACACGACTCACAAATGGTCAGAGGGAGAGACAATGGGTTGGGAACCCTATGTAATGACTAGAAAGGACAAAGAACTTCAATACGTAGTGGCACGGTGTGGCTACTATGCACACCGAACAACCAAACTAGGCATATGTCACTGACCATGACCAAAGAATTTCTATATGGGTGGTTAACGTTCACAACCCAAAACACGAGTCACAAATGGTCAGAGGGGGAAACAATGGTCTAGGAATATCAGTTTTCAACTAGCAAGTACAACGACCTTCAATCAGTAGTAGCACGGTGTGGCTACCATGCAAAATGACCGACTAAAGTGGGCATATGTACTGCCTCTGACCAAAGAAATCCGTTGTGTGTGGTCAACGTTGACAACTCATAGTACGAGTCACAAATGGTCAGAGGGGGAAACAATGGTTTGGGAACACCAGGTATCAACTAGCAAGCACAAGGACCTTCAATAAGTAGTGGCACGGTGTGGCTACCATGTACAATGACCAACCAAAGTAGGCATATGTCACTGATCATGACCAAAGAATGTCACTATGTGTGGTCAACTTTGACAACTCAAAACACGAGTCACAAATGGTCAGAGGGGGAAACAATGGTTTGGGAACACCAGGTATCAACTAGCAAGCACAAGGACCTTCAATAAGTAGTGGCACGGTGTGGCTACCATGTACAATGACCAACCAAAGTAGGCATATGTCACTGACCATGACCAAAGAATGTCACTATGTGTGGTCAACTTTGACAACTCAAAACACGAGTCAAAAATGGTCAGATGGGGAAACAATGGGTTGTGAATATTAGTTATCGATTAGCAAGTACAAGTACCTTCAATATGTAGTGGCACAGTGTGGCTACCATGCACGATGACCAACCAAAGCATGCATGTGTCACTGATTATGACGAAAGAATTCCACTATGTGTGGTCAACATTGACAAATCATAACACGAGTCACGAATGTTTAGAGAGGGTAACAATAGTTTGGAAAAAATAGATATCAAGTAGCTAGTACAAAGATCCGCTATAGGTAGTGGCACGGTGTGGATACCATGCACGATGACCAACCAAAGTAGGCATATGTCACTAACCATGACCAAAGAATTTCACTATGTCTAGTAAACTTTGGCAACTCATAACACGAGTCACAAACGGTCAGAGTGGGAAACAATGGTGTGTGAATACTAGTTATCAACTAGCAAGTACAAAGACCTTCAATATGTAATGGCACAGTGTGGCTACCACGCACAGTGACCAACCAAAGTATGCATATGTCATTGACCATGAGCAAAGAATTTCATTTCATGTTGTCAACATTGACAACTCACAACACAAGTCACAGATAGTCAGAGGGGGGTAACAATGGTCTGGGAACATTAGCTATCAACTAGAAAGCACAAAGACCTTCAATACTTAGTGACACGGCGTGGCAACCATGTACAGCGACAAACCAAAATAGGCATATGTCACTAACCATGACCAAAAGAATTTCACAGTGTGTGGTCAACGTTGAAAACTCATAACACGAGTCACAAATGGTCAGAGGGGGAAACAATGGGTTGGGAACACTAGTTATCAACTAGCAGGTACAAAGACCTTCAACAAGTAGTGGCACGGTGTGGCTTGCGTGCACAGTGACCAACCAAAAGATGCACACGTCACTGACTCTGACCAAAGAAGTCAACTATGTGTGGTCAACATTGACAACTCATACCACAAGTTACAAATGGTCAGAGAGAGAGACAATGGTTTGGGAACCCTATGTATTGACTAGAAAGGACAAAAAACTCCAATACGTAGTGGCACGGTGTGGCTACTATGCACACCAAACAACCAAACTAGGCATATGTCACTGACCACTCCCAAAGAATTTCAATATGGGTGGTCAACGTTCACAACCCATAACACGAGTCACAAATGGTGAGAGGGGGAAAAAATGGTCTGGTAATATCAGTTTTCAACTAGCAAGTACAATGACCTTCAATCAGTAGTAGCACGGTGTGGCTACCATGCACAATGACCAACCAAAGTAGGCATATGTGCTGCCTTTGACCAAATAAATCCGCTGTGTGTGGTCAACGTTGACAACTCATAATTCGAGTCACAAATGGTCAGAGGGGGAAACAATGGTTTGGGAACACCAGGTATCAACTAGCAAGCACAAGGACCTTCAATAAGTAGTGGCATGGTGTGGCTACCATGCACAAAGACCAACCAAAGTAGGCATACGTCACTGATCGTGACCAAAGAATGTCACTATGTCCGGTCAACTTTGACAACTAATAACACGAGCCAAAAATGGTCAGAGGGGGAAACAATGGTTTGTGAATACTAGTTACCGACTAGCAAGTGCAAAGACCTTCAATATGTAGTGGCACAGGGTTGCTACCATGCACAATGACCAACCAAAGCATGCATGTGTCACTGACTATGACGAAATAATTCCACTATGTGTGGTCAACATTGACAACTCATAACACGAGTCACAAATGTTCAGAGGGGGAAACAATAGTTTGGAGATACTAGATATCAACTATCTAGTACAAAGATCTGCTCTGGGTTGTTGCACGGCATGGATACCATGCACGATGACCAACCAAAGTAGGCATATGTCACTGACCATGACCAAAGAATACCACTATGTGTGGTAAACTTTGACAACTCATAACACGAGTCACAAATGGTCAGAGTGGGAAACAATTGTTTGTGAATACTAGTTATCGACTAGCAAGTACAAATACCTTCAATATAAAGTGGCACAGTGTGGCTACCATGCACAGTGACCAACAAAAGTATGCATATGTCACTGACTATGACCAAAGAATTTCACTTCATGTGGTCAACGTTGACAACTCACAACACGAGTCACAGATAATCAGAGGGGGTAACAATGGTTTGGGAACACTAGCTATCAACCAGAAAGCACAAAGACCTTCAATATGTAGTGACACGGCGTGGCAACCATGTACAGTGACAAACCAAAGTAGGCATATGTCACTAACCATGACCAAAAGAATTTCACAGTGTGTGGTCAACGTCGAAAACTCATAACACGAGTCAAAAATGGTCAGAGGGGGAAACAATGGGTTGGGAATACTAGTTATCAACTAGCAAGAAGAAAGACCTTCAACAAGTAGTAGCACGGTGTCGCTAGCGTGCAAAGTGACCAACCAACGCATGCATACATCACTGACAATTACCAAAGAAGTCCACTATGTGTGGTCAACATTGACAACTCATAACACAAGTCACAAATGGTCAGAGGGAGAGACAATGGTTTGGGAACCCTATGTATTGACTAGAAAGGACAAAGAACTTCAAAACGTAGATGCACAGTGTGGCTTCTATGCACACCGAACAACCAAACTAGGCATATGTCACTGACCATGACCAAAGAATTTCAAGATGTGTGGTCAATGTTCACCATCCATAACACGAGTCACATACGGTCAAAAGGCGGAAACAATGGTCTGGGAATATCAGTTTTCAACTAGCAAGTACAACGACCGTCAATCAGTAGTAGCATGGAGTGGCTACCATGCACAATGACCAACCAAAGTAGGCATATGTACTGCCTTTGACCAAAGAAATCCACTGTGTGTGGTCAACGTTGACAACTTATAATACGATTCACAAATGGTCAGAGGGGGAAACAATGGTTTGGGAACACCAGGTATCAACTAGCAAGCACAAGGACCTTCAATAAGTAGTGGCACGGTGTGGCTACCATGTACAATGACCAACCAAAGTAGGCATATGACACTGACCATGACCAAAGAATGTCACTATGTGTAGTCAGCTTTGACAGCTCATAACTGGAGCCAAAAATGGTCAGAGGGGGAAACAATGGTTTGGGAACACCAGGTATCAACTAGCAAGCACAAGGACCTTCAATAAGTAGTGGCACGGTGTGGCTACCATGTACAATGACCAACCAAAGTAGGCATATGACACTGACCATGACCAAAGAATGTCACTATGTGTAGTCAGCTTTGACAGCTCATAACTGGAGCCAAAAATGGTCAGAGGGGGAAACAATGGTTTGTGAACACTAGTTATCGAGTAGGAAGTGCAAAGACCTTCAATTTGTAGTGGCACAGTGTGGCTGCCATGCACAATGACCAACCAAAGCATGCATGTGTCACTGACTATGACGAAAGAATTCCACTATGTGTGGTCAACATTGACAACTCATAACACGAGTCACAAATGGTCAGAGTGGGAAACAATGGTTTTTGAATACTACTTGTAGACTAGCAAGTAAAAAGACCTTCAATATGTAGTGGCACAGTGTGGCTACCATGCAGAGTGACCAACCAAAGTATGCATATGTCACTGACCATGACCAAAGAACTTCACTCCATGTGGTCAACGTTGACAACTCACAACACGAGTCATTGATATTCAAAGGGGGGTAACAATGGTTTGAGAACACTAGCTATGAACTAGAAAGCACAATGACCTTTAATACGTAGTGACACGGCGTGGCAACCATGTAGAGTGACAAACCAAAATAGGCATATGTCACTAACCATGACCCAAAGAATTTCACAGTGTGTGGTCAACGTAGAAAACTCATAACACGAGTCACAAATGGTCAGAGGGAGAAACAATGGGTTGGGAACACTAGTTATCAACTAGCAAGTACAAAGACTTTCAACAAGTAGTTGCACGGTGTGGCTAGCGTGCACAGTGACCAACCAACGCATGCATACGTCACTGACTATGACCGAAGAAGTTCACTATGTGTGGTCAACATTGACAACTCATAACACGAGTCACAAATGGTCAGAGGGAGAGACAATGGTTTGGGAACCCTATGTATCGACTAGAAAGGACAAATAATGTCAATACGCAGTGGCACGGTGTGGCTACTATGCACACCGAATGACCAAACTAGGCATATGTCACGGACCATGACCAAAGAATGTCAATATGGGTGGTCAACGTTTACAACCCATAACACGAGTCACAAATGGTCAGAGGGGGAAACAATGGTATGGGAATATCAGCTTTCAACTAGCAAGTAAAAAGACCTTCAATAAGTAGTAGCTTTGTGTGGCTACCATACACAATCACCAACCAAAGTAGGCATATGTACTGCCTTTGACCAAAGAAATCCGATGTGTGTGGTCAACGTTGAAAACTCATAATACGACTCACAAATGGTCAGAGGGGCAAACAATGATTTGGGAACACCAGGTACCAACTAGCAAGCACAAGGACCTTCAATAAGTAGTGGCACGGATGGCTACCATGTACAATGACCAACCAAAGTAGGCATATGTCACTGACCATGACCAACCAATGTCACTATGTGTGGTCAACTTTGACAACGCATAACACAAGTCACAAATGGTCAGAGGGGGAAACAATGGTTTGTGACTACTAGTCATCGACTAGCAAGTACAAAGACCTTCAATATGTAGTGGCACAGTGTGTCTACCATGCACAGTGACCAACCAAAGTATGCATATGTCACTGACCATGACCAAAGAATTTCACTTCATGTGGTCAACGTTGACAAATCACAACAAGAGTCACAGATAGTCAGAGGGGGTAGCAATGGTTTGGGAACACTAGCTATCAACTACAAAGCACAAAGACCTTCAATACATAGTGACACAGCGTGGAAACCATGTAAAGTGACAAACCAAAGTAAACGTATTCCACGAAACATGACCAAAAGAATTTCACAGTGTGTGGTCAACGTTGAAAACTCATAATACGAGTCACAAATGGTCAGAGGGGGAAACAATGGGTTGGGAACACTAGTTATCAACTAGCAAGTACAAAGACCTTCAACAAGTAGTGCCACGGTGTGGCTAGCGTGCACAGTGACCAACCAAAGGATGCATACGTCATTGACGGTGACCAAGGAAGTCCACTATGTGTGGTCAACATTGACAACTCATAACACGAGTCACAAATGGTCAGAGGAAGAGACAATGGTTTGGGAACCCTATTTATTGACTAGAAAGGATAAAGATTTTCAATACAAAGTGGCACGGTGTGGCTACTATGGACACCGAACAACCAAACTAGGCATATGTCACTGACCATGAGCAAAGACTTTCAATTTTGATGGTCAATGTTCACAACCCATAACACGAGTCACAAATGGTCAGAGGGGGAAACAATGGTCTGGGAATATCAGTTTCCAACTAGCAAGTACAACGACCTTGAATAAGTAGTAGCACGGTGTGGCTACCATGCACAGTGACCGACCAAACTAGGTATATGTACTGCCTTTGACCAAGAATCCCGGTGTGTGTGGTCAACGGTGACAACTCATAATACGAGTCACTAATGGTCAAAGGGGGAAAGAATGGTTTGGAAACACCATGTATCAACTAGAAAGCACAAGGACCTTCAATAAGTAGTGGCATGGTGTGGCTTCCATGTACAATGACCAACCAAAGTATGCATATGTCACTGACCATCACAAACGAATGTCACTATGTGTGGTCAACTATGACAACTCAGAACACGAGTCACAAATGGTCAGAGGGGGAAAAATGGTTTGTGAATACTACTTATCGACTAGGAAATACAAAGACCTTCAATATTTAGTGGCACAGTGTGGCTATCATGCACAGTGACCAACCAAAGTATGCATATGTCACTCACCATGACCAAAAAATTTCACTTCATGTGGTCAACATTGACAACTCACAACAAGAGGCACAGATAGTCAGAGGGGGTGAAAAAGTTTGAGAACATTAGCTATCAACTAGAAAGCACAAAGGCCTTCAATATACAGTGACACCGCGTGGCAACCATGTACAGTGACAAACCAAAGAAAGCGTATGCCACTAACCATGACCAAAATAATTTCACGGTATGTGGTCAACGTTGAAAACTCATAACACAAGTCACAAATGGTCAGAGGGGGAATCAATGCGTTGGGAACACTAGTTATCAACTAGCAAGTACAAAGACCTTCAACAAGTAGTGGCACGGTGTGGCTGGCATGCACAGTGACCAACCAAAGGATGCATACATCACTGACTATGACCAAAGAATAACACTATGTGTGGTCAACATTCACAACTCAGAACACGAGTCATAAATGGTCAGAGGGTGAGACAATGGTGTGGGAACCCTATGTATCGACTAGAAAGGACAAAGAACTTCAATACGTAGTGGCACGGTGTGGCTACTATGCACACCAAACAACCAAACTGGGCAGATGTCACTGACCATGACCAAATAAATTCAGTATGGGTGGTCAACGTTCACAACCCATAACACGAGTCACAAATAGTCAGAGGGGGAAACAATGGTCTGGGAATATCAGTTTTCAACTAGCAAGTACAACGACCTTCAATAAGTAGTAGCACGGTGTGGCTACCATGCACAATGACCGACCAAAGTAGGCATATGTACTGAATTTGACCAAAGATATCCGTTGTGTGTGTTCAACGTTGAAAACTCATAATACGAGTCACAAATGGTCAGAAGGGGAAACAATGGTGTGGGAACACCAGGTATCAACTAGCAAGCACAAGGACCTTCAATAAGTAGTGGCACGGTGTGGCTACCATGTACAATGACCAACCAAAGTAGGCATTTGTGACTGACCATGACCAAAGAATGTCACTATGTGTGGTCAAGTTTGACAACTGATAACACGAGTCATAAATGGTCAAAGGGGGTTGTGAATACTAGTTATCGACTAGCAAGTACAAAGAACTTCAATATGTAGTAACACAGTGTGGCTACCATGCACAGTGACCAACCAAAGGATGCATAAATCACTGACCATGACCAAAGAATTTCACTTCATGTGGTCAATGTTGACAACTCACAACAAGAGTCATAAATAGTCAGAGGGGGTAGCAATGACTTGGGAACACTAGCTATCAAGTAGAAAGCACAAAGACCTTCAATACGTTGTGACACAGCGTGGAAACCATGTACAGTGACAAACCAAAGTAAGCACATGCCAATTATCATAACCAAAACAATTTCAGAGTATGTGGTCAACGTTGAAAACTCATAACACGAGTCACAAATGGTCAGCAGGGGAAACAATGGGTTGGGAACACTAGTTATCAACTAGCAAGTACAAAGACAAGAAGTGGCACTGTGTGGCTAGCATGCTAACTGATCTTTCAAAGGATGCATTCGACACTGAATATGACCAAAGAAGTCCACTATGTGTGGTCAACATTCACAACTCATAACACGAATCAAAAATGGTCAGAAGGACAGAAAATGGTGTGGGAACCCCATGTATCGACTAGAAAAGACAAACAACTTCAACACGTAGTGGCACGGTGTGGCCACTATGCACAACGAACAACCAAACTAGGCATATGTCAATGACCATGACCAAAGAATTTCAGTATGGGTGGTCAACCTTCACAACCCATAACACGAGCCACAAATGGTCAGGGGGGGAAACAATGGTCTGGGAATATCAGTATTCAATTAGCGTGTACGACGACCTTCAATGAGTAGTAGCACGGTGTGGCTACCTTGCACAATGACCGACCAAAGTAGGCATATGTACTGCCTTCGACCAAAGACATCCACTGTGTGTGGTCAACGTTGACAACTCATAATACGAGTCACAAATTGTTACAGGGAGAAACAATGGTTTGGGAACACTAGGTATCAACTAGCAACCACAGGGACCTTTCATAAGTAGTGGCACGGTGTGGCTACCATGCACAATGACCAACCAAAGTAGGCATATGTCACAGACCATGACCAAAGAATGTCACTATGTGTGGTCAACTCTGACAATTCATAACACGAGTCACGAATGGTCAGAGGGGGAACCAATGGTTTGTGAATACTAGTTATCAACTAGCAAGTACAAAGACCTTCAATATGTAGTGCCGCAGTGTGGCTACCATGCACAGTGCCCTACAAAAGTATGCATATGTTACTGACCATGACCAAAGGATTTCACATAATGTGGTCAACATTGACAACTCACAACAAGAGTAAGAGATAGTCAGAGGGGGTAGCAATGGTTTGGGAATACTAGCTATCAACTAGAAAGCACAAAGACATTCAATACATAGTGACACTGCGTGGCAACCATGTACAGTGTCAAACCAAAGAAAGCATATGCCACTAACCATGACCAAACAAAATTCACGGTGTGTGGTCAACGTTGAAAACTCATAACACGAGTCACAAATGGTCAGAGCGGGAAACAAAGGGTTGGGAACACTAGTTATCAACTAGCAAGTACAAAGACCTTCAACAAGTAGTGGCACGGTGTGGCTAGCGTGCACAGTGACCAACCAAAGGATGCATACATCACTGAATATGACCAAAGAAGTCCACTATGTGTGGTCAACATTCACAACTGATAACACGAGTCAGAAATGGTCAGAGGGAGAGAAAATGGTTTGGGAATCCTATGTATCGACTACAAAGGACAAAGAACTTCAATACGTAGTGGCACGGTGTGGCTTCTATGCACACCGAACAACCAAACTAGGCATATGTCACTGACCATGACCAAAGAATTTCAGTATGGGTGGTCAACGTTTACAACCCATAACACGAGTCACAAATGGTCAGAGGGGGAAACAATGGTCTCGGAATATCAGTTTTTTACTAGCAATTATAACGAACTTAAATAAGTAGTAGCACGGTGTGGCTACCATGCACAATGGTCGACCAAAGTAGGCATATGTACTGCCTTTGCCCAAAGAAATCCGCTGTGTGTGGTCAACGTTGACAACTCATAATACGAGTCACAAATTGTCCGAGGGGGAAACAATGGTTTGGGAACACCAGGTATCAACTAGCAAGCACAAGGACCTTCAATAAGTAGTGGCACAGATGGCTACCATGTACAATGACCAACCAAAGTAGGCATATGTCACTGACCATGACCAACGAATGTCACTATGTGTGGTCAACTTTGACAACGCATAACACAAGTCACAAATGGTCAGAGGGGGAAACAATGGTTTGTGAATACTAGTCATTGACTGGCAAGTACAAAGACCTTCAATATGTAGTGGCACAGTGTGTCTACCATGCACAGTGACCAACCAAATTATGCATATGTCACTGACCATGACCAAAGAAATAACTTCATGTGGTCAACGTTGACAAATCACAACAAGAGTCACAGATAGTCAGAGGGGTTAGCAATGGTTTGGGAACACTAGCTATCAACTATAAAGCACAAAGACCTTCAATACATAGTGACACAGCGTGGAAACCATGTAAAGTGACAAACCAAAGTAAACGTATGCCACGAACCATGACCAAAAGAATTTCACAGTGTGTGGTCAACGTTGAAAACTCATAATACGAGTCACAAATGGTCAGAGGGGGAAACAATGGGTTGGGAACACTAGTTATGAACTAGCAAGTATAAAGACCTTTAACAAGTAGTGGCACGGTGTGGCTAGCCTGCACAGTGTCCAACCAAAGGATGCATACGTCACTGACTATGACCAAAGAAGTCCACTATGTGTGGTCAACATTCACAACTCGTAACACGAGTCATGAATGGTCAGAGGGAGAGACAATGGTTTGGGGACCCTATGTATCGACTAGAAAGGACAAAGAACTTCAATACGTAGTGGCACGGTGTGGCTACTATGCACACCAAACAACCAAACTAGGCAAATGTTACTGACCATGACCAAAGAATTCCAGTATGGGTGGTCAACGTTCACAGTCCATGACACGAGTCACAAATGGTCAGAGGAGGAAACAATGGTCTGGGAATATCAGTTATCAACTAGCAAGTACAACGACCTTCAATATGTAGTAGCACCATGTGGCTACCATGCACCGACCAAAGTAGG
The DNA here is from genome assembly GCA_023375785.1 of Penium margaritaceum. Lineage (NCBI taxonomy): Eukaryota > Viridiplantae > Streptophyta > Zygnematophyceae > Desmidiales > Peniaceae > Penium > Penium margaritaceum. The sequence goes on from SZWC01014941.1 coordinate 58,611, forward strand.
CATATGTACTGCCTTTAACAAGGAAATCCGCTGTGTGTGGTCAACGTTGACAACTCAAAATACGAATCACAAATGGTCAGAGGGGGAAACAACGGATTGGGAACACCAGGTATCAAGTAGCAAACACATGGACCTTCAATAAGTAGTGGCACCGTTTGGCTACCATGTACGATGACGAACCAAATTAGGCATATCTCACTGATCATGACCAAAGAATGTCACTATGTGTGGTCAATTTTGACAACTCATAACACGAGTCACAGATGGTCAGAGGGGGAAACAATGGTTTGTGAATACTAGTTATCGACAAGCAAGTACAAAGACCTTCAATATGTAGTGGCACAGCGTGGCTACCATGCACAGTGACCAACCAAAGTATGCATATGTCACTGACCATGACCAAAGAATTTCACTTCATGTAATCAACGTTGAAAGATAGTCGGAGGGGGTAGCAATGGTTTGGGAACACTAGCTATCAACTAGAAAGCACAAAGACCTTCAATACGTAGTGACATAGACTGGCAACCATGTAGAGTGTCAAACCAAAGTAAGCATTTCCACTAACCATGACGAAAAGAATTTCAAAGTGTGTGGTCAACGTTGAAAACTCTTAACACGAGTCACAAATGGTCAGAGGGGGAAACAATGGGTTGGAAACACTACATATCAACTAGCAAGTACAAAGACCTTCAACAAGTAGTGGCACGGTGTGGCTAGCGTGCACAATGACTAACCAAAGGATGCATACGTATGACCAAAGAAGTCCACTATATGTGGTCAACATTCTCAAGCCATAACACGCGTCACAAATGGTCAGAGGGAGAGACAATGATTTGGGAGCCCTATGTATCGACTAGAAAGGACAAAGGACTTGAATACGTAGTGGCACGGTGTGGCTACAATGCACACCGAACAACCAAACTAGGCATATGTCACTGACCATGACCGAAGAATTTCAGTATGGGTGGTAGACATTCACAACCCATAACACGAGTCACAAATGATCAGAGGGGGAAACAATGGTCTGGGAATATCAGTTTCCAACTAGCAAGTACAAAAACCTTCAATAAATAGTAGCACGGTGTGGCTACCATGCACAATGACCAACCAAAGTAGGCATATGTACTGCCTTTGACCAAAGAAATCCACTGTGTGTGGTCAACGTTGACAACTCATAATACGAGTCACAAATGGTCAGAGGGGGAAACAATGGATTGGGAACACCAGGTATCAACTAGCAAGCACATGGACCTTAAATAAGTAGTGGCACCGTGTGGCTACCATGTACGATGACCAACCAAAGTAGGCATATGTCACTGACCCTGACCAAAGAATGTCACTATGTGTGGTCAACTTTGACAACTCATAACACGAGTCACAAATGGAATGAGGGAGAAGATAATGGTTTGTGAATACTAGTTATCGACTAGCAAGTACAAAGACCTTCAATATGTAGTGGCACAGTGTGGCTACCATGCACAGTGACCAACCAAAGTATGCATATGTCACTGACCATGACCAAAAAATTTCACTTCATTTGGTCAACGTTGACAACTCATAACAAGAGTCACAGATAGTTAGAGGGGGGAGCAATGGTTTGGGAACACTAGCTATCAACTAGAAAGCACAAATACCTTCAATACGTATTTACACAACGTGGCAACCATGTACAGTGACAAACGAAAGTAAGCATATGTCACTAGCCATGACCAAAAGATTTTCACACTGGGTGGTCAACGTTGAAAACTCATAACACGCGTCACAAATGGTCAGAGTGGGAAACAATGGGTTGGGAACACTAGTTATCAACTAGCAAGTACAAAGACCTTCAACAAGTAGTGGCACGGTGTGGCTAGCGTGCACGGTGACCAACCAAAGGATGCATACGTCACTGACTATGACCAAAGAAGTCCACTATGTGTGGTCAACATTGACAACTCATAACAAGAGTCACAAATGGTGAGAGGGAGGGACAATGGTTTGGGAACCCTATGTATCGACTAGAAAGAACAAAGAACTTCAATGCGTAGTGGCACGGTGTGGCTACTATGCACACCGAACAACCAAACTAGGCATATGTCACTGACCATGATCAAAGAATTTGAATACGGATGGTCAACGTTCACAACCCATAACACGAGTCACAACTGATCAGAGGGGGAAACAATGGTGTGGGAATATCAGTTTACAACTAGCAAGTACAACAACCTTCAATCAGTAGTAGCACGGTGTGGCTGCCATGCACAATGATAGATCAAAGTAGTCATATGTACTGCCTTTGACCAAAGAAATCCACTGTGTGTGGTCAACGTTGACAACTGAGAATACGATTCACAAATTGTCACAGGGGGAAACAATGGTTTGGGAAGACCAGGTATCAACTAGCAAGCACAAGGACCTTCAATAAGTAGTGGCACGGTGTGAATACCATGTACAATGACCAACCAAAGTAGGCATATATCACCGATCATGACCGAAGAATGTCACTATGTGTGGTCAACTTTGACAACTCATGGCACGAGTCACAAATGGTCAGAGGGGGAAACAATGGTTTGTGAATACTAGTTATCGACTAGCAAGTACAAAGACCTTCAATATGTAGTGGCACAGTGTGACTATCATGCACAGTGACCAACCAAAGTATGCATGTCACTGACCATGACCAAATAAGTTCACTTCATGTGGTCAACATTGACTACTCACAACAAGAGTCACAAATAGTCAGAGGGGGTAGCAATGGTTTGGTAACACTAGCTATCAACTAGAATGCACAAAGACCTTCAATATGTAGGGACACAGTGTGGCAATCATGTACAGTGACAAACCAAAGTAAGCATATGCCACTAACCATGACCAAATGAATTTCACAGCGTGTGGTCAACATTGAAAACTCATAACACGAGTCACAAATGGTCAGAGGGGGAAACAATGGGTTGGGAACACTAGTTATCAACTAGCAAGTACAAAGACCTTCAACAAGTAGTGGCACAGTGTGGCTAGCGTGCACAATGACCAACCAAAGGATGCATATGTCACGGACTATGACCAAAGAAGTCCACTATGTGTGGTCAACATTCTCAAGCCGTAACACGAGTCACAAATGGTCAGAGGGAAAGACAATGGTTTGGGAACCCTATGTATCGACTAGAATGGACTAAGGACTTCAATACGTAGTGGCACGGTGTGGCTACTATGCACACCAAACAACCAAACCAGGCATATGTCACTGACCATGATTAAAGAGTTTCAGTATGGGTGGTCAAGATTCACAACCCATAACACGAGGCACAAATGGTCAGAGGGGGAAACAATGGTCTGGGAATATCATTTTTCAACTAGCAAGTACAACGACCTTCAAGAAGTAGTACGGTGTGGCTAACATGCACAATGACCGACCACAGTAGGCATATGTACTGCCTTTGACCAAAGAAATCCGTTGTGTGTGGTTAACGTTGACAACTCATAATACGAGTCACAAATGGTCAGAGGGGGAAACAATCGTTTCGGAACACCAGGTATCAACTAGCAAGCACATGGACCTTCAATAAGTAGTGGCACGGTGTGGCTACCGTGTACGATGACCAACCAAATTAGGCATATGTCACTGACCATGACAAAAGAATGTCACCATGTGTGGTAAACTTTGACAACTCATAACACAAGGCACAAATGGTCAAAGTGGGCTACCATGGTTTGTGAATGCTAGTCATTGACTAGCAAGTACAAAGACCTTCAATATGTAGTTGCACAGTGTGGCTACCATGCACAGTGACCAACCAAAGGATTCATATGTCACTGACCATGACCAAAGAATTTCACTTTATGTGGTCAACGTTGACAACTCACAACAAGAGTCACAGATAGTCATAGGGGATAGCAATGGTTTGGGGACACTAGCTATCAACTATGAAGCACAAAGACCTTCAATACGTAGTGACACAACGTGGCAACCATGTACAGTGACAAACTAAAGTAAGCATATGCCACTAACCATGACCAAACAGATTTCACAGTGTGTGGTGAACGTTGAACACTCATAACACGCGTCACAAATGGTCAGAGGGGAAAACAATGGGTTGGGAACACTACTTATCAACTAGCAAGTACAAAGACCTTTAACAAGTGGTGGCACGGTATCGCTAGCGTACACAGTGACCAACCAAAGGATGCATACGTCACTGACTATGACCAAAGAAGTCCACTAAGTGTGGTCAACATTGAAAACTCATAACACGAGTCACAAATGGTCAGAGGGAGAGACAATGGTTTGGGAACCCTATGTATTGACTAGAAAGGACAAAGAACTTCAATATGAAGTGGCACGATGTGGCTACTATGCACACCGAACAACCAAACTAGGCATATGTCAATGACCATGACCAAAGAATTTCAATATGAGTGGCCAATGTTCACCAACCATAACACGAGTCACAAACGGTCAGAGGGGGAAACAATGGTCTGGGAATATCAGTTCTCAACTAGCAAGTACAACGACCTTCAATCAGTAGTAGCACGGTGTGGCTACCATGTACAATAACCAACCAAAGTAGGCATATGTCACTGACCATGACGAACGAATGTCACTATGTGTCGTCAACGTTGACAACTCATAATACGAGTCACAAATGGTCAGAGGGGGAAACAATGGTTCGGGAACACCAGGTATCAACTAGCAAGAACAAGGACCTTCAATAAGTAGTGGCACAGTGTGGCTTCCATGTACAATGACCAACCAAAGTAGGCATATGTCACTGACCATGACCAAAGAATGTCACTATGTGTGGTCAACTTTGATATCTCGTAAAACGAGCCAAAAATGGTCAGAGGGGGAAACAATGATTTGTGAATACTAGTTATCGACTAGCAAGTACAAAGGCCTTCAATATGTAGTGGCAGAGTGTGGCTACCATGCACAATGACCAACCATAGCATGCATGTGTCACTGATTATGACGAAAGAATTCCACTATGTGTGGTCAACATTGACAACTCATAACACGAGTCACAAATATTCAGAGGGGGGAACAATAGTTTGGAAATACTAGATATCAACTAGAAAGCACAAAGACATTCAATACGTAGTGACACCGCGAGGCAACCATGTGCAATGACAAACCAAAGTAGGCATATGTCACTAACCATGACCAAAAGAATTTCACAGTGTGTGGTCAACGTTGAAATCTCATAACACTAGTCACAAATGGTCAGAGAAGGAAACAATGGGTTGGGAACACTAATTATCAACTAGCAAGTACAAAGACCTTTAATAAGTAGTGGCACAGTGTTGCTAACGTGTACAGTGACCAACCAAAGGATGCATGCGTCACTGACTATGACCAAAGAAGTCTACTATGTGTCGTCAACATTGACTACTAATAACACGAGTAAAAAATGGTCAGAGGGAAAGACAATGGTTTGGGAACCCTATGTATCGACTAGAAAGGACAAAGAACTTCAATACGTAGTGGCACGGTGTGGCTACTATTAACACCGAACAACCAAACTAGGCATATGTCACTGACCATGACCAAAGAATTTCAATATGGGTGGTCAATGTTCACAACCCATAACACGAGTCACAAACGGTCAAGGGCGGTAACAATGGTCTGGGAATATCAGTTTTTGACTAGCAAGTACAACGACCTTCAATCAGTAGTAGCACGGTGTGGCTACCATGCACAATGACCGACCAAAGTAGGCATGTGTACTGCCTTTGACCAAAGAAATCCGCTGTGTGTGGTCAACGTTGACAACTCATAATACGAGTCAAAAATGGTCAGAGGGGGAAACAATGGTCTGGGAATGCCTGGTATCAACTAGAAAGCACAAGGACCTTCAATAAGTAGTGGCACGATGTGGCTACCATGTACAATGACCAACCAAAGTAGGCATATGTCACTGACCATGACCAAAGAATTTCACTATGTGTGGTCAACTTTGACCACTCATAACACGAGCTAAAAATGGTCAGAGGGGGAAACAATGGTTTGTGAATACTAGTTATTGACTAGCAAGTACAAAGGCCTTCAATATGTAGCCGCACAGTGTGGCTACCATGCACAATGACCAACCAAAGCATGCATGTCTCATTGACTCTGACAAAAGAATTCCACTATGTGTGGTCAACATTGACAACTCATAACACGAGTCACAAGTGTTCAGAGGGGGTAACAATAGCTTGGAAATACTAGATATAAACTAGCTAGTACAAAGACCTGCCATAGGTAGTGGCTCAGTGTGGATATCATGCACGATGACCAACCAAAGTAGGCATATGTCAATGACCATGAAAAAAGAATGTCACTATGTGTGGTAAACTTTGACAACTCATAACACGAGTCACAAATGGTAAGATTGGGAAACAATGGTTTGTGAATACTAGTTATCGACTAGCAAGTACAAAGACCTTCAATATGTAGTGGCACTGTGTGCGTATAAAGGGCAAAGAACTTCAATACAGGTTTGCCAGAGTTTTGCCAGAGTTTTGCCAGAGTTGTGCCAGAGTTGTGCCAGAGTTGTGCCAGAGTTGTGGTAGAGTTGTGCCAGAGTTGTGCCAGAGTGGTGCCAGATTTGTGCCAGAGTTGTGCCAGAGTTGTGCCAGAGTTGCGCCAGAGTTGTCCCAGAGTCATGCCAGAGTTGTGCTAGAGTTGTGCCAGAGCTGTGCCAGGATTGTCCCATAGTTGTGCCAGAGTTGTGCCTGAGTTGTGCCAGAGTTGTGCAGAGTTGTGGCGGAGTTGTGCAAGAGTTGTGCCAGGGTTGTGCCTGAGTTGTGTCAGAGTTGTGCCAGAGTTATGCCAGAGTTCTGCCAGAGTTGTGCCAGGGGTGTGCCAGAGTTGTGACAGAGTTGTGCTAGAGGTTTGCCAGAGTTTTGGTAGAGCTGTGCCAGAGTTGTGCCAGAGTTATGCCAGAGTAGTGCCGGAGTTGTGCCAGAATTGTGCCAGAGTTGTGCCAGAGTTGTGCCGGAGTTGGACCAGAGTTGTGCCAGAGTTGTGCCAAAGTTCTGCCAGAGTTGTGCCTGAGTTGTACCGGAGTTGTGCCAGAGTTGTGCCAGAGTTGTCCAAGAGTTGTACCAGAGTTGTGCCATAGTTGTGCAAGAGTTGTGCCAGAGTTGTGGTAGAGTTTTGCCAGAGTTGTGCCAGAGTTGTGCCAGACTTGTGCTATAGTTGTGCCAGAGTTGTGCCAGGGTTCTGCCAGAGGTGTGCCAGAGTTGTGCCAAAGTTGTGCCAGAGTTGTGCCAGAGTTGTGGCAGAGTTGTGGCAGAGTTCTGCCAGAGTTGTGCCAGAGTTGTGCCAGACTTGTGCTATAGTTGTGCCAGAGTTGTGCCAGGGTTCTGCCAGAGGTGTGCCAGAGTTGTGCCAAAGTTGTGCCAGAGTTGTGCCAGAGTTGTGGCAGAGTTGTGGCAGAGTTCTGCCAGAGTTGTGCCAGAGTTGTGCCAGACTTGTGCTATAGTTGTGCCAGAGTTGTGCCAGGGTTCTGCCAGAGTTGTGCCAGAGTTGTGCCAGAGTTGTGCCAGAGTTGTGCAAGAGTTGTGCCAGAGTTGTGCCAGAGTTGTGCCAGAGTTGTGCCAGAGTTGTGCTAGAGCTGTCCCATAGTTGTGCCAGAGTTGTGCCAGAGTTGTGCCTGAGTTGTGCCAGATTTGTGCAGAGTTGTGGCGGAGTTGTGCATGACTTGTGCCAGGGTTGTGCCTGAGTTGTGTCAGAGTTGTGCCAGAGTTATGCCAGAGTTCTGCCAGAGTTGTGCCAGGGTTGTGCCAGAGTTGTGACAGAGTTGTGCTAGAGTTTTGCCAGAGTTTTGGTAGAGCTGTGCCAGAGTTGTGCCAGAGTTATGCCAGAGTTGTGCCAGAGTTGTGCCAGATTTGTGCTAGAGTTGTGCCAGAGTTGTGCCAGGGTTCTGAGAGAGGTGTGCCAGAGTTGTGCCAAAGTTGTGCCAGAGTTGTTCCAGAGTTGCGCCAGAGTTGTACAGAATTGTGCCAGAGTATCCCAGAGTTGTGCCAGAGTTGTGCCAGAGTTGTGCCAGAGCTGTGCCAGAGCGGTGTCAGAGTTGTTCCAGAGTTGTGCCAGAGTTATGCCAGAGTAGTGCCGGAGTTGTGCCAGAATTG
>SZWC01014942.1:20060-31933 GCA_023375785.1 Penium margaritaceum
GAGAGAGGGGAGAGGGGAAGGGAGGGGGGAGGTAGGGGGCAGGGAGGGAGAGGACAGGGAGGGAAGCTGGGAAGGAGGGGGGGAGGGAGGGACGGAGGGAGGAAGGTGAGGGAGTGAGAGAGGGCAGGAGGGAGGGATGGAGAGGGGTAGGGAGGGAGGGTCGACAGAGGGATGGACGGAGGGACAGAGGAAGGGAGGTTGGGTGGGAGAAAGGGAGAGAGGGAGAGGGGGGGAGGGAGAGACCGAGGGAGGGAAAGAGGGTGGGAGGGCGGGAGAGGCAGAGAGAGGGAGGAAGAGACGTCTGGAGGGAGGAAGAGACCAAGGGAGGGAGGGAATGAGGGAGAGCGTGAGACAGAGAGAGGGAAGGAGGGAGGGAGCGGAGCACAGATGGCCGGAGGGAGCGAGAGGGTGAGAGGGAGAGTGGGAGAGAGCCATGCATCATGATCCCTCATGTATTGCATCCGTAGCAGGGAATGATGCTGAGAGGGGAGGGTGAGTAGGTACAGGGGATCGGATTGAAAATGGGAGGGGAGGGGAGAAGCTACCGTGGGGAAGCCCGCGCAGAATTAGAATTACTCTAACGCTTTGCCGTTCTGTAACATTTCAGATTTTTCTAGAAGACGGAATGGCTGTGAGGGGATGGGGAGAGATACCTCGGGAAGCCCGCGCGAGGTGGATCGGCCTTGACAGTTGGTTCCTGATTCCCCTTGAAGGCGACGGTCGTCCTCCCACCCCGTCGACAGCATTGAAGTCTGGCATCCAAGTTGAGGGCTTATCGCTCGTCAAATCGACGGAGTCGATCAGCCCAGCTGCCGCTACTGTCCGGCTAGCGGGGGTGGCAGTAGTGCAGCCCCCAACAAGAGCAGCTGTCAGGCCCAACTGCCGTTCAGACTTGACACGGACAGGAATGGCGCACTGAAGGTGCGGCCCCCGGACAGAACGAAAGGGTGGTCCGTGCGGCATGACAGAAGGAGCGAAGGTTGCGGTGGCAGTTCGCCCTGGGAAGCTGCCCCCTGGGGTGCCGCACCTGCTGCCTACATCATCCGCACCTGGCTGAGACAACTGCCGCCCGGCCTCACCGTCGCCGGGGGCCCCGCCCGCACGTGAGGAGATGCATCGATCTGCAGAAGCGGAGGCTGCAAGTCGCTGCAAAGCCGCACGTGTAGGCTGCCACGTGGCCGCACGTGCGGCCGTGCCCGCCACTGCCCCGGCCATGGATGGTAGAACTACCACTCCGTCGACTTGAAGTTGGCGAAGGCGGTTGGAGCAACTGTCCGGGCGAACAAGCGCACATGTGCGTCCACGTGTCACCGACGAGCCGATGACAGCTGTGACCTGTGGAGCACTGCACGCAGAGGATGAAGTTGGCGCGTGGCCTACGCTGCAGTGCTGCGTCGGTTGCTGCCAGCAGCTCTCTGAAGCGCAAAGAGCTGCTCAGCATGAGGCTGGGGTCACAGGGAGAAAAATGCGAAAATGGCGCCCTTTTGAAAGTAGCACTCAAAATTGGCGCCCCCCCAACGCAAGCACGCAAAAATGGCGCCCCCCCCCAAGAAGAGCACGCACAAATGGCGCCCCCCCCAAAGCTAGCAGACAAAAATGGACCCCTCCTAGGATAGCACGCAAAAATGGCGCCCTGCAAAAATGGCTCCCCGCTAACTAGCACGCAAAAATAGCAACCCCCCCCTCCGGCGACGCCACGTCAGCGACCCAACTTTGCGATTGATATTTTGCCTGTCCATTTTTCCGTCCGAGGTCTCTCATGCGAAAACATTGCAATATCTGGACAGAGCGGACTTGACTTGAGAAAGACAGTGATCTAAACTCTCGGCGGAACAGGACCCTATAACATCCAATCTCGCCTTTTTTTCCCCCATCGCGTCTAAGGCCGTTTTTTTTTTGTAATTTTTTTTCGCGTCGAAAGCGATCTACCCGCTTTCGCCTCCCCCTCCCTCTCCCCCCCTCTCAGTTGGATTCGACGCGAGAAAAAAAAAAGCGGGGGAGATCGCCTTCGAAGGCAATCTGCCCCGCTTTCGCCTCCCCCATCCTCCCCCACTCAGTTGGCTTCGATGCGAGAAAAAAAAGCGGGGCAGATAGCCTTCGAAGGTGATCTGCCCCGCTTTCGCCTCCCCCTCCCTCTCCCCCCTCTCAGTTGGATTCGACGCGAGAAGAAAAAAAACAAGCGGGGCAGATCGCCTTCGAAGGTGATCTGCCCCGCTTTCGCCTCCCCCACCCTCTCCCACTCCCAGTTGGCTTCGATGAGAGAAAAAGCGGGGCAGACAGCATTCGACTTGACGGCAAAAAATAGAAAAAAAAAAATGGAGCCAACCGGCTTAGGAGGAGGGACGAAAAAAAAGGGACGCGAATGGACATTGGAGGGTCCTGTTCGTCCGGCGATTATGATCAAAATGTTTCTGGCTTCAATCTCATTCTGTCTGAAATATAGCAATTTTTTATGGGAGAGAAATCGGAAGCGAAAGTAGACTGACCCGTGATATTTTGCAAACTTAGGTGGATGACGTGGCACCGCCAGATGGGGGGTGCTATTTTTGCGTGCTACTTAGTGGGGTGTCATTTTTGCAGGGCGCCATTTTTGCGTGCTATCCTGGAAGGGGTCCATATTTGCGTGCTCGCTTTGAGGGGGGGCCAATTTTGCGTGCTCGCTTTTGGGGGACGCCATTTTTGCGTGCTCGCTTTGGGGGAGCGCCATTTTTGCGTGCTACTTCCAAAAGGGCGTTATTATTGCATTTTTCTCAGGGTCACAAGCCATCATATGTGATTCAAAACCCCGCGTGGGAACGAAATTTTTTAATCAGACGATGTGTCTGAGACGATCGGCCGGCCATCGAGGCCACAACATCGCCCATCACTTATTGGAAAAAACGTCACATCCTCCCTTCCACTAGTTTAATTTTTGTCTTAAAAATTGGTCATTGTGTAACAAGACATTCGCCGTTGTGCGCAACAGGTAGGTGTTACCTGATCAAAGTGACTTTTGGGCAATTTTGTCAGTTTTGTGCCATGATGCAATTGCCCATCAGCTCCCCATCAAGCCTGTCGGTTGATGGGCGATGATGGGGAGTTAACGGGCAGTGATGACAATGGCATCGCTCGGTCTCGCTAGGTCTCGGCACCCGCACAAGTCCATCATTATCACAATCATACGCCATCAGTCATGTCATGTTTTGCGACCAGGTGTAGCAGTGATGACGCTAGCGTGAAGTGGGGAATATTTGGAGCCAACTATGAGGGCGGTAAGAGGCAAGAACCTTCGCGCCATAACAGACGCCATCAACCGGCCATCAGTCGGTTTTCGTCCTCGAATATTCAAGCCCATCAATGCTGGCCTGTGACCCTAGCCTGAAACCGCAGTTCTAGCGTATGTTTGAAAAGGGCGGAAACGTATGCTGAGTTTCGCGATCACGAAATTCAATATTCATACATGTTTTACACATTTGTTGTTGTGAGATGACATGAACATAAGCATAATGGCGAGAACAGTCGAAAAGTGATGTTGTGACGATGTTGGATTTTTTGTGACAATTGCATAGTTTTGCACTCGCAGCATTTGGGCCAGAGTCAGACCTCATCACTCATGGGCTCGAAATTTCGAGCCCTTCGAAAGGTTGATGGATGCCCAATTTAGCACGTCTCTAATGCGGTGAACCCGCTCACAATGTGCACCGGGTATTTTTCTCTATGGTTATGGCACAATCATGAAATCGCAGCACTCACCCAACCACCACACCCGAATTGCGAAACCGGAACGCATGATGAGGTATGACCGCACTTCATGATGGACCGGTGCGGTTGCTAAACACCTTAAGTGTGCTAATGTGCTAGACGCTCGTAGCTACCAGAAAGAATGCTCATTTCCCCCCAAGATCCACCCTCCAGCACCACAGGGCCAGCAGCCATTCCTCATTGGCCCCCATGGACACTTTCACCTATCAGGCACGGGCAACCTGGTACTTCCTCCACCATGCTTGCGTCATGCGCAACACTTTCATCTTCCTCCTCTTGGCTCTCCTACATTGATGTCAGTACTAGGCCAAAGCCGTAGAAGACCGCAATCCTCGTGGACCCAACCTCGAGACGACAAGCGCATCCCAACATGGCTAACAACCAAGCGTGAAATTTTCTTCAAGCAAGTAGTTTGTGTTTCTCTTGATTGTTTGACTTCATCGTAGAGGAGATGCGACATCTTCTTGAGAGAAATGACACCGAGTTCCGTTTTTCTATCATCATGGAGGTCCGCGTGGTCATTGCCTTAAAACACGTCACAACAAGTCAAACTTTCATCGGCATTGGTAATGAATTTGAGGTTGGAAATTCCACGGTTGTTGGGATATGCTATGAATTTTTCTTGGCATTTTGCCACATCTTCAAGGACGTCTACATCAAGTGGCCAACTTAAGACCGGTTCTAGTATATACTTACTTTGATTATGTAGTTCTGCGAGGGTGGTGCCTAGAATGATATTTTGCCCGTTACGATGGAGGTTGCCAAGTTGAATGCAAGTTCAATAGTCAATAGTTTTGTGGCCCAGTCAATTCCATGGGACTCGCATAGAGTGAGGAAATTTTGTTTGAGTGTTTGATTGTTTGGCTCGGTTTGCCCATCGGTTTGAGGATGGAACATTGTCGATAACTGGATGTGATTCACGTTACCCATCATCAATTTGCGTGAAAAATGACTCGTTAAGCATTTTTCCTTATCACTAATGATGGTACATGGCCCTTTGTGCAATAGTATGATTTGATTTAGAAATACTCGTACTGTGCCCTCGGCAATGATGGTGGTCGTTGTCCGGATGCAGTGCAAACTTGTAGGAGATCTGTGCACAACAATGAGGATGGAGTCATATCCCTTGATAGTGGCAAATTTTTTTGTCATGAAGTCCATGATGATGTCGACCCATGTCTCTTTGGTTAGAGGGAGTGGTTGTAGCAGTGGTAGTGGCCTTGCGTGACAAAGTTGTTGTCGCTGATAGGTGTCGCACGACTTGCCGAATGCGGCCACGTTGGCCTGCATATGATCCCAATTGTAGCATTTTGCCAGTTTGTAGAGTGTCTTGTCCTCGCCAAAGTATCCATCTGGACTGGTGTTATGACACTCCTCTAAAAGCATCCTTCAAAGCTCTACCTTTAGTGGTAAATTGGCTTGGCGAGTGAATCATTTGTTCTGGTAAGGGTCTTCGAACCCAAAAATGGATATGTCTTCCCCGCTGAACTTAAAATTTTGAAAAAACCCTCATGAGGGAGTGGTTTCATTTGATGATCAGTGTGCTGATGTCAAACATCAAATTTTGTCATTGAATTAGAGAAACTCTATCCATTGATTTTGTCGACGGCTCAAACTTGACTGAGACTTAAGCACGTGATGGTTGGTGCAGACCACACATTGTCGGCATTCCAGATAGAACTGCCATGCTTTGAAAGTATGTACGAATGCCAATATTTTCCTTTCATGCAGTACATAGTTTAGTTGTGGTCTGCGTAACTTCCTTCACATGTACTTGACCTGGTGTTTTCCATCTGCATTGTCTAGGAGAAGAATGGCTCTGATTTCTTGATCGGATGCATCGGTAGGCATGATGTAGTCCACCATTGGATGTACCAGTTGTAAGGCTCTTGCATAGGTCAAAGCATTTTTCAACGAGTCAAACACTTCTTTCTTTTTCTCCCGATTTCCGTTTCGTGGGTTTACGAGTGAAATCGGATAGAGGCGCTGACATTGGAGTATAGTCCTTTATGAATCAATGGTAGTAGTTTTGAAAGCCTAAAATAAATGGACATTTAAAAGACTTGTTGGCATTGGCTAAAGATAGACCACCTGCACTTTCTTGGAGTCCATGGTTAACCATCCGTCGCCAATGATGTTTCCAGAAAACATCGACCAAACATAGACCAATGTCGCAATTTGAGATTTTCCTGTATAAGGATCATTTTTATAACATATCAAGAAATGTTTGGATATTTCCACTGTGCTCCTGTGGGTTGCGGTTATACACTAGGATGACATCGATGAATACAACAACAAATTCGTTGAGGTGTGGCCGGACAATTTTACTCATGACCACCATGAATAGAGAGGGGTATTTTTTTGTTCAATCGGCATAACCATAAACTCAAAGTGATTGTACCTGGTATGGAAAGTTTTCTCCTTGATGTTGTTATCAGATATGCAGATCTGATGAAAGGCAATGTGTAAGCCTTTTTTAAGAATCTTGTGCAGTTGGTAAAATTTTTGGTTTGCTCGCCAAAGGGAGTAACAGTTCTTGATGGCAATTTTATTCAATGATTGGTAATCCACATGCATCCCCATCTCGCCAGTTTCATTTTTCAAACAAGTAGGGGTGCGGTGCAGGATGACGAGGAAAATGACCGAGCATCTCATCTAGTTGCCTTTTGAATTTAGGCAACTGTTGGTCATTCATCCGTTAGGGTAGGTTGACCATTGGTCTGCTGCCTAGCTTTAGGAATTTCTAGTCGTCGATGTTGAGATATTGAGGTAACTCGATACATTTTTGAGGGAAACCTCCTTCAAACTCCTCAATAAGGGATGGAATATTCTTCATAATGGCTGCAAACTTGTCAAGTGTCGAGGAAAATGAGGTTGCCGTTGTCATTTCTATTATTATGATTTCCCTTGCTTACATTGTCTCCGTATGGATTAGCCACGCTTGTGCTCCGCGCCAAAGGTGTCATTTGGCCACGTCTAGCAATATCGGTTATGTACGTTGTCTTCAACTTTTACAAATTATTTTGCTTCTTCCGCCCCTGCTACTTCACATAACCACTATTGTATTGTGGATTGATCGATTAGATACATGTGTTTTTTCTTCCCATAGATGCTGACTTATAGTGCTCCACTGCTCTAGTCTGCTTATGGACTGTTTTTGTAAATGAAATCCTGCCAATGGATGATTTTGTGGTGGCTCACTTAATAAGATATATACAATGCTATGTCGCGTAGATCTCTGATTTACGATCAGAGTGGTTCCCAAAGTTGAAAAACTTGTCAAAGCAAGTTAAGAGTTGTACCTTCAAACATCCCTGATTTGGTGTGAAAATGTAGCTTTGGAACCATGTGGTTATAAGCCGAATTATGAAACGCTTCTCCATGTAGTAGTTTTGGTATTGTTCTACAACTTTTACAACCTTCTTGTTGCACTCATACCACTATCACTGGCCTGTTGTCTTCACACCCCTCGTCAAACTTTGCAATCTCATAAACCCTCAACTGTGGTGATGTGAGCTGTTCGGATGAGTGATCGGCCGGCATAGATTTCTCCGACCAAAAAGGATGATTACATGTACCCTTTGTCACTTCTTGACTCTAAATATTTTTTCTGTGGTTTCCTCCCCTTTTTGGCCTACTACAACTCTTCCCATGTGTTGCACAAGATGTACCCCATCTTTGTACAGGTTGAGCACAGTCATTTACCACATTGATCAACTACATCAATGTCAATCGTAGATGAAGTTTCTGGTGACTACAAATTTCTTGTGCAAGGATATGGATTGTGGCTTTGGGGTTGCAAGCCATGGGATTCTTGCACCAAAGTAATTTATTCAGCATTGTCGATGCAATCATCTACTTCGATCATTCATGGAAGGCCTTCTTGGATGCCGAACATGGTAATTGCTTGCCAAATATCATGCTTGAGGCATTTTTAGAAGTAGAAAAGGAGTTCTTTTGGGGCGAGTTCAATGTGGTTGATGACTTTGTAGAAACGCATAGGATACTCGGCAATGATGGGCTACAAATACCAGTGCTGAAGATTGTATTTTATGTCACATTTTTCTAAATACCTAAAGCATGCAAGTATGGCGCATGCAAAGTCCTTTTTGTTTTCTTTTGAGACCAGCAAGTTGTGCCACATCATGTTGATGTTATTGACAGGTAGAACAATGCGGTTGACGATGTGAGAGCAGTTGTGCAAGCTGATGATGCAACTCTTCTGGTCTCACGTTCTCGTTGGATGGCGTTTAGATGAAACCACCAACTTGAAGCTGAGCCATGCAAAAGCGGAACAATGAGGTCAATTTTCTTTGTACTTTTTTTGGCCTTAGTAGCAGTGAAGTACACCTCCCAACTCTTCAGCCACATCTGAGCTATCGGCCCTTTGTAATTCACAAGATTGAATGACTAAGGAATTTCTGGTCAAACCTGGGGGTTGTTTGAGAGTTGTATGTTCATCTCGGTGAGTACTGATTTCTGTGCACGTGCATTCAAAAGCTCCTCAAAATTTGTGTTGTGTTGTTGGAGCACATGGGTGTTGAGGCGTTCCATCCCTAACAATTCCGAGTAGAAGTATTTATTAAGGCAAGCTGGCCAGCCGGTGCCTCCCATCACACTAGGTTTTGTCCTTCTGTCGAGCAGCGGAGGCAAAGGGCTCATTGAGCTAGAGGATTTTCTCATTAAATTGGCCATGAAAGTTTTTTTTCTGCTGCGCCATTTGTTGCAAAGGTTGTTGTTGCTTCCAAATTTTTCTTGTAGAGTGTCATTACCTATGTGTTGTTGATCCTCCATCACTAGAGTCTTTACAAGATACTATTGCTCGTTGCCGGTATGCTTGCTTTGTTCACCATAATTGTGGAAATGTCTAAGAACTTATGGGCAATTGAGATACACTGAGGACTTGTGTGAAGTTGTCACCTTGTAGTTAATGCATTGGCTCTTTCAACATCGTTGCACTCTGATACCAAGTGCTAATCCTAGCGGAACTTGGACGGCTCAAAAGGGTGAGGTGTGGAGAAAAATACTCTTTGCATAATAGGGACAATTGGATATTCTAATTCTAGTTATAGGTGTACTCCAATGACAATGTTCCGACATGTCGAGCATATATATATGTATATATGTGTATATATACATACAAAAGTGAGAAACAGAATGATGCATGTCTTGGATCTTGGGCATTTGAGTCAAGTGATGCATGTGATGTTGCGTCGTGAGTGGTTGCTTTGAGAGACTTGACCAAAAAATCTCGTTACGTTCTGCAGTTTTTATCTCGACCCCTTTAGAAAGGGGTCCAAATTGTGGAAACAAAACACCCAGGGTCTGAGCAGCTGACCGAAATGCCTGATTTATCCAAAATGACTAATTGGTGTAAAAAAACTTGGATGGACGCGTGGTGGGCCATAAATGTAATGTAAAAAGAAACCCACTTGTGGAGTTCAAGAAACTTTTGTACTTCTGGGACAAAACAGTACCACCGAGTTAGAACTATTCACATTGAAAATTATCCATGCTCTGTCCATCCAAGTCCACGATCCTCACTCAAAATAAAACAAAGAATTAGGGTGTTCATGTTTTACTTTGAGTTATCAATAAAAAACCCCTAAATTCTGAACAGTGAAAACATGAGACACTTGTTGTCACATGTTACGGCACGTAAAACAATGATGGTGATCAAGTACAAATTTTAGGGGAAAAGTTCATTTGGGAAATTAGGATACTTGATTAACTAGAGTCATTAGTAACTGTACTTTGATGATAAGGTTTGGAACTGTCGAGCACACATATACAATGGAAGAAATAGGAATGAGACATGCTTGGTATCTTTGGCGCAACATCTAAGGACGCATGCAATGCCCAGGCTATTGAGGAAACCCCACAAAAAAATTGGGGGGATTCGAGAATATCAGGATGCCTTTTGATAAAACTCTACAAATGTTGAGAAGTCAACCGGATAGTATTGAACGGTCAACATGATTCATTATACTTCTATAAACACAACTAGAAAATGGTTGACTCTCTCAGAACCTTCTGGCACAGGACATCAAAGGTGGGGAAGTTTGCAAAAGTGTCCTCAACTAAATTGCAGAGAAATCTGAAGGTTGACAGAAGGTGGACCAAAAATGTAAGGACAAAAGTGCCTATGCGGAGAGTATTGAATCTCGTGTATTTCAGCACAGAAAAAGTTCACCCCTTTTAGTTGCAGTGTCCCCATAGTGATGTGCACACTTCTCATACATACATATGGTTGACAGTGATCACTCAGCCAAGTCCATGCTTGTGTAGATCCCTGATACGGACGAAGCTGGCGTCCAAACACCATCGGCGGGTGATCTACCCATCCATAGTTGCACGAGAGCTTCCACGGCATCCCAAAGCTTACTAGGGTGATCTTCCTCATTTGCATAACCTCTAGAAGTTTTCTCAATGGATTGGCCCTGGACCTGATCTACATGTTTTTCTGTTTTTCTGGTCGATGTCGGATTTATGCATGTGTGGAGTTGTTTCATCTAGCTTGAGGCTTTGCATGAGTAAGTTTGGAAAGATTGCCCTATGGATTCATGTGCACTAAGAAATTACCTAAAAATGGTTCTTGGTCCAGGTTTAGGACAAGATGACCATATTGAGTGCATCACCTGTTGTACGCCGCAACCACTATGTAGCCTATGTTCTTGTCATCTGCCATCTCTCTTTGCATATTGACTGGATTGATGCTTTGAAAACCTTTCCTGTCTCTGTGAGCCAAGTCCTTGTTGTTCTTGCACTTGCATTGCATGCTAGTTCATAAGCTTACTTTGCAGTATTTCCATGTCAGTGACATTTGTGGTAGGAAGCTTCCAAGAATCTTGTCATCATATCAGAGTAGCAAGAAATTCCTTGCACAGTTGCATAGAAGATACACTGTGATAGTTCCCACTGAATTTGCGGTCCTACAAGGCCCTACCACGTTGTAGTGATTTTCAGCAAAAGACAGTGGCAGTAGAGATGCATTCGCTATGACAGTCGCAATGTCATCAGAACACCACTGCCACTAGTGGACAACAGCAAGAAAAGGAGTAGCATGAGTCGCTATGACAACCCCATGAATAGCACCAACGTGAGAGCACAACCAAAGCAGTAGTAGCTACTGTACACAAGTAGTAGTGCCAACAGCTTGGAAGCACCAACAGCCATAGTAATTCAGCAGCCCCACCATGGCAACAACAGCACCGCAGAGCATTAGTATGAGCAACATGGCAGTGTTGAGAAAGATAAATGTAGAAGTGTTAAGATCAAGAAGTCAAAAACTGACAGAGAGAAGTGGGCATACATATGCAAGTCAGATGTGCGGGCGCGCTATCCTACTCGGAGTAGCGCACACGCGAACCATCCCAACGGCTGCTAGCCGTTTGGCTTGTGCCAACGTTAAATCTGGGGCAAATCCCCAACCTGGGCAAAGTGGTGAAATACCTTGCCTTATTGACTACTAGCACAGTGAAGAGTGTTTCTAACTACTTCAACATGATAGCGCAAGTCTACGTAGAGAGTGGCATCTACCATCGTGAGTAGGCACGGCCCATCATGGCGCAACCAACGAGCTTTACTATTTACTTCAACATCACACCAGAAGCACCGAAATTGACACGACAGGGTGAGCGTCGTGTGTTAGCATTGTGGATGGAGGATGTTTTCCTCCGCCTGCCGTGGGTGATACTGTGGGCTAGCGANCGTGGCAAACGGGGCGCAGCAAAGAGTAGCGGGCGAGAGCGAGGAGATAGCGTGGAGCAAGGAGGAGGAGGAGGAGGAGGAGGAGGAGGAGGCAAGGGAAGGTTAGGAGGAGGAGGAGGAGGAGGAAGCTGAGGACGGGAAGGAGGAGGAGGAGAGTGTAGCTGCGATGGAGATGGCGACGGCGGGAACGATGACGTTGACGATGATGGCCACGGTGTCGAGGGCGATGGAGATGACACCGGCGACGGCGATGAGGACATGGAAGGTGACTGTGATGATGACTGCGATGGGGACTGCGACCCCGTTGACGACGCCGACGAGGATGATGACGATGACGACGCCGAAGACGAAGATGACGACGACGACGACAACGATGATGACGGCAACTGTGACTGCGCATGGGACTGCGAATGCGCATGGGA
>SZWC01014942.1:49703-65307 GCA_023375785.1 Penium margaritaceum
TGTGTGTGTGTGTGTGTGTGTGTGTGTGTGTGTGCAGAATGAAGGTGAGATCTGACAGTTTCCGGGAATCATCCCGGAATTGGTTCATGAGATTTCAAAATTTAGTTTCAAGTGTCGGAAGAAGCTACATGGTCCGGTGGATGGCAGCACGAGCCATAGATTCTTCCGTGATACTTTCGTGACAAGGTTGGATCTTGCACAGAAGCCGAGGACATCGGCCAAGGTACGGCAACCATCCAAAGCAGTGGAATGCAACAGGGCTCTTGTCAAGCTCAGGGTCCACATTGGTGTGTGACATGGAGTTCCGCACATGCCCTATAGATGATTTTAACTGGTTGATTGGTTGGGAGTCAATTCACGCTTGGAATATGAAGGTGGATTGGACATGCAACAGGGTGGTCGAGAAGGCGGGCGGGAAGAATCTCATTTTGCTGTTGTGGCGGGGTGAGGGTAAGGATACGGATATGGTGGAAGTGAGGAAACAAATGCGTGTCATCAACTTGTAGTAGTTGTAACGATGCGAGCGCAAGGGTGGCCAGATCTACATGACTTGGGTGCATCCACAACAAGCAGCGGAGGAGCACATTGTAGCGGTTGAAGCAGTGGAGGAGCAACTAGTTGAAGCCAAGGGAGCTCCAGATTTTCATTCCTGTGTTAGTGAGATTCTTAAGGACTTTGGGGAAATTTTCCCAGAGGAGTTTCCAAAGGGACCATGCTTGACATGGAGCAGAAGATCGAGGTGGTGCCAGGGTCGTCACCAACGGTGTGGTCTTATTCTCACATGAGACATGCAGAGCTTGCAGAGCTGAAGAAACAATTCAAGGAGTTGGTGAACCAGGGCTTCATTTGGCCATCGGTGTCTTCATACACGATTCATGTGTTGTTTGTTAAGAAGAATTTGGGAGAGCTACGAATGTGCATGGACTACTGGACACAAAAAAATATCACGATGAAAAATTGCTACCCGTTGCAACTGATCGAGGAGTTGTTTGAAAAGCTGCAAGACGCGAGCTTCTCAAGCGCACTGGACTTGAGGTTGGGGTACCTCTAAATCCACATTGTGGAGGAGGATGTGGAAAAGACCATGTTTTGAATGCGCTATGGACACTACAAGCATCATGTGAATCCCTACGGGCTAACGGATGCTCTTGCCATGTTCATGTCACTAATGAATCGGGTGTTCCACCACTATTGGACCATTTCCAGGGTGTCTTCCCTTAAAGCATCCTTGTGTACTTGTGGACCATGGAGGAGTACCAGGAGCACCTACAGATGGTGATGGAAGTGCTAAGAAGAGAGTGGTTGTTTGCCAAAATCAGCAAGTGTGAATTCACCAAGCCGGAGGTGGAGCTCCTTGGGAAATTTGTCAGCGGGGGGGAGATTCACATGGACATGAAGAAGGTGGAAGCGGTAAGGAAGTGACCAGAGCCGACATATATTTGTGACATCTAGGTTTCTTTGGGTTTTACAAACTACTATCGGAGGCATATCTAGGGGCACTTGGGAGCACCCTTGGCAGACTTGCTAACAACGGCACCAATGGAAGTGTGATGCAAAGAAGGGGGAGGCTTTTTGGGCAATGAAGGCTACTGAGGTATAGGCAATCGCATGTCTTTTATACACTGAAGTATCTGTGTATACGACAGATATACTAGATTACATACCTCAGGTACTAATACATTCTCACATGCACTGAGTTGATTGTGTATAGAATGTGCTCCGTGTGTACGACTGAAGTTGAACGTTGTTGGATCTGTGTACTATTTCTTTGGTCGGGGTCTCTTTGCGTGTACATTGGAATAGCAATTTACATAGGCATATGATGACAGACCAGTCAAGATACACTATAGGCACTGTACACCACAGTATCAGTGTACAAAGCTTCCTGTTGCATGCACCAGCTGGTAGTAGTGCATTGGGGTGGGAGGGGGCAGTGTATTGGTACATTGAATTGGGCAGTGTATGTGGTGGGGGTCTATTTTTGTTCACTAGTGTATGAGGTGTTGCAGTGCATGTTCTCTGTCTCTTGTTGTGTGAGGGTGGGGGGGGGTCAGTGTATTGGTAGATTGTATTGGGCAGTGTATGTAGTGGGGAGTTAATTTTGTTCACTAGTGTATGGGGTGTTGCAATGCATGTAGTCTGTCTCTTGTTCTATGAGGGTGGGGGGGGGGAAGTGTATTGGTACATTGTATTGGGCAGTGTATGGGGTGGGGGGTTAATTTTGTTCACTAGTGTAGGGGGTGTTGCAATGCATGTGGTCTATCTCCTGTTCTGTGAGGGTGGGGGGAGGTAAGTGTATTGGTACATTGTATTGGGCAGTGTATGGGGTGGGGGGTTAATTTTGTTCACTAGTGTAGGGGGTGTTGCAATGCATGTGGTCTATCTCCTGTTCTGTGAGGGTGGGGGGAGGTAAGTGTATTGGTACATTGTATTGGGCAGTGTATGGGGTGGGGGGTTAATTTTGTTCACTAGTGTAGGGGGTGTTGCAATGCATGTGGTCTATCTCCTGTTCTGTGAGGGTGGGGGGAGGTAAGTGTATTGGTACATTGTATTGGGCAGTGTATGGGGTGGGGGGTTAATTTTGTTCACTAGTGTAGGGGGTGTTGCAATGCATGTGGTCTATCTCCTGTTCTGTGAGGGTGGGGGGAGGTAAGTGTATTGGTACATTGTATTGGGCAGTGTATGGGGTGGGGGGTTAATTTTGTTCACTAGTGTAGGGGGTGTTGCAATGCATGTGGTCTATCTCCTGTTCTGTGAGGGTGGGGGGAGGTAAGTGTATTGGTACATTGTATTGGGCAGTGTATGGGGTGGGGGGTTAATTTTGTTCACTAGTGTAGGGGGTGTTGCAATGCATGTGGTCTATCTCCTGTTCTGTGAGGGTGGGGGGAGGTAAGTGTATTGGTACATTGTATTGGGCAGTGTATGGGGTGGGGGGTTAATTTTGTTCACTAGTGTAGGGGGTGTTGCAATGCATGTGGTCTATCTCCTGTTCTGTGAGGGTGGGGGGAGGTAAGTGTATTGGTACATTGTATTGGGCAGTGTATGGGGTGGGGGGTTAATTTTGTTCACTAGTGTAGGGGGTGTTGCAATGCATGTGGTCTATCTCCTGTTCTGTGAGGGTGGGGGGAGGTAAGTGTATTGGTACATTGTATTGGGCAGTGTATGGGGTGGGGGGTTAATTTTGTTCACTAGTGTAGGGGGTGTTGCAATGCATGTGGTCTATCTCCTGTTCTGTGAGGGTGGGGGGAGGTAAGTGTATTGGTACATTGTATTGGGCAGTGTATGGGGTGGGGGGTTAATTTTGTTCACTAGTGTAGGGGGTGTTGCAATGCATGTGGTCTATCTCCTGTTCTGTGAGGGTGGGGGGAGGTAAGTGTATTGGTACATTGTATTGGGCAGTGTATGGGGTGGGGGGTTAATTTTGTTCACTAGTGTAGGGGGTGTTGCAATGCATGTGGTCTATCTCCTGTTCTGTGAGGGTGGGGGGAGGTAAGTGTATTGGTACATTGTATTGGGCAGTGTATGGGGTGGGGGGTTAATTTTGTTCACTAGTGTAGGGGGTGTTGCAATGCATGTGGTCTATCTCCTGTTCTGTGAGGGTGGGGGGAGGTAAGTGTATTGGTACATTGTATTGGGCAGTGTATGGGGTGGGGGGTTAATTTTGTTCACTAGTGTAGGGGGTGTTGCAATGCATGTGGTCTATCTCCTGTTCTGTGAGGGTGGGGGGAGGTAAGTGTATTGGTACATTGTATTGGGCAGTGTATGGGGTGGGGGGTTAATTTTGTTCACTAGTGTAGGGGGTGTTGCAATGCATGTGGTCTATCTCCTGTTCTGTGAGGGTGGGGGGAGGTAAGTGTATTGGTACATTGTATTGGGCAGTGTATGGGGTGGGGGGTTAATTTTGTTCACTAGTGTAGGGGGTGTTGCAATGCATGTGGTCTATCTCCTGTTCTGTGAGGGTGGGGGGAGGTAAGTGTATTGGTACATTGTATTGGGCAGTGTATGGGGTGGGGGGTTAATTTTGTTCACTAGTGTAGGGGGTGTTGCAATGCATGTGGTCTATCTCCTGTTCTGTGAGGGTGGGGGGAGGTAAGTGTATTGGTACATTGTATTGGGCAGTGTATGGGGTGGGGGGTTAATTTTGTTCACTAGTGTAGGGGGTGTTGCAATGCATGTGGTCTATCTCCTGTTCTGTGAGGGTGGGGGGAGGTAAGTGTATTGGTACATTGTATTGGGCAGTGTATGGGGTGGGGGGTTAATTTTGTTCACTAGTGTAGGGGGTGTTGCAATGCATGTGGTCTATCTCCTGTTCTGTGAGGGTGGGGGGAGGTAAGTGTATTGGTACATTGTATTGGGCAGTGTATGGGGTGGGGGGTTAATTTTGTTCACTAGTGTATGGGACATTGCAATGCAATCCGTGTGTCGTTGAAATTATTGTTGTTTGTTTTTTGAGCTGTGTACAATAGTGTATCTTCAAAGTGAATTGCCATACATTTTGTGATACACTGTCCAATACACTCTTGCAATACACTATTACTTGTTTGGGGAGGGGAGGAAAATTAGAAATGTGTTCAAGTGTCATCTGAGTCCATTGTTGTTCACGTTTTGTCGGTATATATGCGTCTTGTTGTGATGTTAGTTGCCTGTACCCATTCCTGCGTATTGTTTGTTCCAAGGAATTTTCTTGCATGTCCTCAGTAACTGATGGAGTGATTGGGTACATTCGCTGAAGGTGTTGTTTGTCTCAATGAAATGTGATGGAAGGTTCGTATCTGTTGGTCGTTGCATGTTCACTGTCTTGGTTTTGAACTTGTTTGGACATGTCATGGTACAGAAATATCTTGGAATTTGTGTGTATTTTAGGCTCTTTCGTGGTTGTTTCTTGTGTGACTTGGCAGTTTATGAAGTTGGTGTACCCTGTTTCCAGGAAGGAGCTATGCATGTGTCCCGAATGTGTGGGATGCTTCCTTTGTGGGTGTCGGCGTTTGTTCACTGTGTTCTTGCTGTATGCTTGGAGTGTAGTAGCCGTTGGGAGATATCGTGGAAGTTTTGTAGACTCTTTGTTGTTTGAGGGAAATTCCGTGTGAAGCCTTCAGGTCCAGACAGTGAATATTTGTTCTTTCCAGGAAGGTTCGTCTGTGGCCATGTGTGACTGTTGACTGTTATGACTGTGTATAAAAGTAGGGTGATTACCCATAAATGAGGCTACTATGTGTGAGGTACAGGTATTGGTGCACCTGAACATGAGCCAGCAGTGTGTATTACAGACGAACGCAAGCGAC
Organism: Penium margaritaceum; assembly: GCA_023375785.1. Classification (NCBI taxonomy): domain Eukaryota; kingdom Viridiplantae; phylum Streptophyta; class Zygnematophyceae; order Desmidiales; family Peniaceae; genus Penium; species Penium margaritaceum. Next base: position 54,986 of record SZWC01014942.1, read on the forward strand.
TATACAATTGGTGCGGTGCTGATGCGGGACCAAAGGAAGAGATTGCACACTAATGCATATAAATCTAAGAATCTGAAAAGGGCTGAGCTCAACTACCCAATCCACAAGAAGGAGATGCTCGTATTGGTCTAGGTATTCAAGCACTGAAGGTGCTATCTTGATGCACGGTGGTGTGTGGTGCAAACGGACCAATACGCTCTCAAGTTCTTTAACTTGTAGCTAAACATGAGTCTTCGTCAACCACGGTAGATGGAGCTGCTAGAGGACGGCTTCGTCTACTAGATCCATAACAAACCGGTGAGGACGAACCCATCGGACCCGCTTTCGCATCACCAGGAATTCGGCATGCATGCGATCACATTGCTGAAGGGATCCCGGATTATCCGTACCCTGATTGCTCATGGGTATATGACAGACCAGGAATTTGCTGGGAGTATGGTGAAGGGGTGCATGTGGGATGGCCAGTTTTGGCAGTGTCAAAGGTGAACCCGATTGTTGTGTGAACGAGTGCATTGTAGTTGTAGGCGTCGTTGGAGGAGGCGCACGACTGAAATTATATTGGTAATTTTTGCCAAAAAAAAGACTTTCAAGATGCTTGCATGCCACTATTGGTGGATGAGGATGGAAGCATTACAAGGAGTACATGAGAAATTGTGACAAATGCCAAAGAATTAAGTCATTGGGGGCACGGGAACCAGGAGAGCTACAGCCGCTACTCGTGCCAAAGTGAACATAGAAGGACATCTCATTGGAATTTGTGGGGGGGTTTCTACAGGGCACAATGTGCAACACCATGGTGCTGGTACTGGTGATCAGGTTCAGCAAGATTTTGTACTTCATTCCATGCACAGAGAAGGTCACGGAAGCGGAGATAGTTCAACTCCTCTTCCAACATATCATTAAACTTCATAGGGTGCCAAAGTACATGGTCGCAGTTTACAACCCACGGTTCACCTACAATTTTTAAAAGAAACTCTTCCAAATGTTAGGAATCTTTGTAGATCTTTCATCGGCCTACCAACCCCAAGCACATGGCAAAACTGAGCCAACCATTCTGACCATACAACAGCTATTACGGGGGATCTTGGAGTGGGATGGTGAGGGATTGGAATACAAGATCCCGGTAGCTTATTTTGCCTAAAACGCAGTAGTTTATGCCTTGGTGGGGAGGTATTCTTTTGATGTGGTGTGTGGGGCACAGCTTGCATGTGCCCCACACACCACATCAAAAGCTAGGATCGGACCTACCCATTTTGTAGAAGTTTGTAAATGAGTTCATGGGAGTGTGGTAGGGCATACATGACATGCTTAACAAGGCGTAGCAATAGATAAAGTGACAAGTGGACAAGAACTGAACAGCCAAGGAGCTTTTGGTGATCCAAAATGTGTTGTTGAGCTCACAAAATCTGCAGCTAGCAGGGATGGGAAGCGACAAGCTCAAGCCCCATTGGGTGGACCCTTTTCTGGTCAAGGAGAAGGGGTTTGCGGTACGCTATGAGTTGGAGCAGTCAGACCACAATGGGATCCATCCCGTGTTATACGCTTCTCTCCTTAGGACTTACAAGGAGCCCGATACCCAGTTCTTGGTGCATGGACGGGTTCCCCCTCCATCGGTCTTGATGGAGGTGGAGGAGGAGTACATAGTAGAGAAGACTTTTGGGCAACATTGACGGGGCAATAGGTGGCAGTTACTGTTGCAATGGGTTGCCTATGGGCTTGAGCACAACTGCTAGATCCCAAAATCCGAGTTCCATAGGGGAGGCACAGTTGACATGGTCCTCCAAGTATACGAGGAGCGCACCGGGACAGTGTGCCCTCGGAGGAGGGGGGGGATGTGATGGGAGCCGCCTGTCGAGTCAGTGATTATGTCATCATTCTGACCTTAGATGCATGCTTTGAAGTGTCTATTTCATTCTGTGTGAAAAATCGTGCAAATTTGATCCAAGATCCGGGTTGTTTATTGTAAGGACAAGAAAGATACGACCATGCAAAGGTGGGAGGCACACCTCAAGAAAACAACAGATGAACCAGTTTGAACCCAAGCATGTTGGATCTATTTTCTGGCCTACTACAGCCAAAGCGCCCCTGGATGGACACTTAGCCAATGAGGCAAGTTTCACTGGGTCCATGGACGCTTTGGAATGGTGGTTGAAGATGTATGTGCAAGCAAGGTCCATGAGTCCCATTGGCAGTGCTGCTAGAAACAGTCACTCGTGGAGCACTCAAATGACCATAACTTAGATGTTCTTTCACAGACAGAGGTGTTCTTTTGTATGTTTGAAATTTCACGGTGCATACTACATGATAAATGTTTTATGTGTACAATTACACCTTGTTAGAGGGCTTTCGGGTGCCAATGACCTCTCAGCTGGCTCATGAGGTCTGGTACATAAGGAAGCCTAGGGATTTTTCTAGACATACCAATCATACCCAAAGCCTTCGTACATTACCTTCTACTGATTTATCAAGTCAAAGAATTCCTTCCTTCCCCAACTCTCCTTCATTCTCCATTTATGACCAGTCACTCCCAAAAAATACACACTTATGGTTGTGTACATCGGAAGTGTTCACATGTAATAAGATGCTTGGAAGCTTCAAAACAATATGGTGGAAGTTTATTCTGACAGCCCTGAATAAGAAATGCCTCAACAGGAAGAATGGAAACTTCATGGAAATTTTACTTTGAACAAGTTTACAAAAAGGTTTCGATTTCTTTTGCAAACGTTTTTACAAAAGAAGATACCTGTTTTACGATGCATAACTGGTTATGTGTGTATTTACGCAAAGGGATATACTAGCGTCTTCTAACTTTGTCATTGGCTGTCTTAGGTGTATAGATATTTTTCTGTGTGTTCGGAGAAAAATTGAGAAGTGTAAGTGCGTGAATATGGTCAAGTAAACTGCAATGTGAATGGAGCGCCACAATTCATTGTGCACATCAAAAGTACGGATTTCCAGTCACAAACCTCATGCACATCGCCATCGTCCAATTATCGTCAATTTTGGTCCTTGTTCATTGATCAAACTATCTTTTCACAAAATTGCAATTCTGCTGTAATGCTTTTCCAATCGGTCGTTTATAAAGATAGTTAATTATTCTGACTAGGACAACGCGGCAGCAGTCAGATTGCTTCATCGAACGTCTGGTACTGTATACAACTAGAAACTTGTCCAAAAGCACAATGTCTAGTGATCTCAGTGTAAAACGTTATCATAGATCATGTCACCACCACAAACGAGAGAAGAAATAGACAAAATTTCAACACTATCTCTGTTTTAACTCAATTACGTAAGGCTGTCGATAGGTCATAATATTCAATTGACTTTGCTTGCATGTGTTCATTTGCCTTCGATAAGAATAAAAATAATACAACCTCGCAAGCGACGTGCCGGCGTGCGTTACCTGGTGCAATTTGAAATGCAGGACCATCGCACCGTGTGCACAATGGAGGAGCACACGTCAAAGAGTGTCGCCCACAGATCCTGTTTGACATCTCCTGTCAAGATTCTCAATAATATCTTGACATTCGATGGTCCTCGGGCTTCGTTTTTCTGTATCGGCTTCGGCTCGTTTTCAATGAAGGAACAAGGTTGCTGTAAAAAATCCACCTATTTCAAGAATGACATTTAACGTAAAAACTCGCATTCGTGAAAAAAAAAAAAAAAAAAACCATCCATCAAACTCGTGAAATAGCTGTATGCAAATTTTCTTAGAGGCACTGCCGGTTGTCGTTCACCAGTCAACATCTGTCACGCATGTCACATATTTTTCGGCGTTCACGCACCGATACATTTGACTGATACACTTTTTGCTTCCTAGGGGGAGGGGAAGGAGTAACCCCTCTCCCCCTCGAAGGTGGAAAAATTGTACGAGGTGAGTGTATCTGAAATTGTATTGGGTGAGGGTCCACAAACATTCACGAATGTACACCTCGGAAAGAAACGTCATGGAAATCGACATCGGAGAAGGGATTATTCATTTGTGTATGTTTTCCATTGTCTGTCGGATACACGCCCTGATACATTCACCACATACAAATTGGGGAGAACCAGGGGGGGGGGGGGGGGTCAACTCTTCTCTCTTGCCAGGGGTGCCTATTTGTTTTTTTTTTAGGTGAGTTCACCTCGAGATTTCTCAGGTGAGTGCACCCCGGAAACGACTTTGTATCTGAAATTGCATTACACAAACATTCAGATTAGATAATTCTCATCCATAAACGAAGTTCAACTGAGACAATCCCTACCCTCCTCCTCAACCACCCCCACCGAATGGAGAAAATGTATGAGATGTGTGTATCTGACACTGTATTGCTGGAGGGTCCTTGATTGTTCACGAACGTACATCATAGAGAGAAATCTCAAGGAAATAGACATCGGATGGGGGATCGTACATTTGTGTCATGTTGAACAATCCATTCGATACACAGTCTAACACACTCTCCATATTCAATCAGGGGTGGGGGGAGGGGGGGATGGACAGAATGTTGAGCCCCCCCCCCCCTCCCCGGCGAAATACCAAATGTGTTTGGTGAATGCATCGGACCATGTATAATGTGGGGTTCGATGGACATACACAAATGTATTGCATCGAGAAATATGATGGGGAATTGATCACGGTATATAATATACTTGTTCATTTGTATATGTTTTGTGAATTCCACCAAATGTATACGTAGATACACTCCCCATATACAATTGGGTGAGTTTTAGAGGGACGGGTGGGTTGCTCCGAGAATTCACCTGAAATATCATATGTTGTACACCATTTCCTCCAACAAGAGAGGTTGACGGGGTCACGGTATATGGAGTTTGATATGTCTCGAAGATTCCTACAGTTTTCGTTCGAAATGTGCCTAATAGATGTAGGACTCTCTCTTATATACAGATTTGTGGAAGTAAGCTTGTGCTTTTATAACCCCGTTAGCGATCTACGAAAGATTTCTTTGTAACAGAACCTTGTAATTTTGTTCGTGTTTTCCTTTAGGCTGCACGAACGTGTATGATAGACGTCCTCAATATCTTTATTTCTAAAACTGTGCCATTCACTGAGAAGGCTAGAATGGCCACTGAATTGAACTTTTAATAGACCTAGTTTAGACTACAAAACCTTAAGTTATTTTAACCGCACAATAACGGATTATGTCTATGTATTTGTAACTAAAAAACATGTAGAGCTTGTACATAGACCTGTGAGTGAACAACAATAATCTCATCAACACCACAACTTCTTAGAAGGTTCATGCACATATATGCATATGCACATAGACACACTTCCAACAGTGTATAAAAAGGACATGATTAACCATACCTCTCATTCTCATCAATTCCCCACACAATTCCATTGGATCCTACAAGTCTTTTGCTGCACACCTTGGTGTCTACATAGCCGAGAGAGTCTTACCACGGAAACCTCGATCACTAACAGCGGTCTTCATGCTAAGAGAGGCTCATGCGACATCTCAAGGGTTGGCCGAACACACCAAGGGATCGAGAGTGGGAGGTTTATCCCAAGGGTTCAGTTTGTGACCGTCACGTCAGGGGCCTCTCAAGTCACCGTAATGGATAGAGGTGCAAGGGAGAGTTTGTTCATTTCTGATGCCCCCTTGTTCATTGCTCCACTTAGGAAAAACTTGGTATGCACTGCTCCTAATTGTGTTCCTCAAACTATAGTGAATAGATTGTGAGTGCGTCAAGCACAATAAGCAAAATGGATAGCGCACAGTAAGCACAATTTGAGTCATGACATGACAGCTTTGAACAGTTGTAGGGGCAGTTTTCTTTGACCAAAAAAGGATGAGGGGAAGCTTCTCAAATTATTTCAGTAGAGAATGCCACTTGGCAATCACGGGACGCGTGACATAGCGGACTGGTGAGGTGTTCTAGTGTTGCCCTGAAAGTGGCGCTCCAAGGAGCCACTGCACGCAAGATTCAAAGCCTTCTTTTGGTTTTACAAATACACGTAATTTGCATGTGATTCCTTACAGTTATTAACTTAAAGACTCCTAACGGGGTTGTCAACTAACGACCAACACTAAAGAGACAGTGGTTGAATCAAGCCCACGAAGTTCGTTCCTTGCGTGAAAGTGATCAGGTGTCAAACAATTATTACGAGGAATTTATTTATATGAAATGCTCAGTGTCGAACTTAAATGTTGAGGTTGACATATCCTCCTAGTTCAAATAATAGGAGCAGATAGCAAGAGCCATTGTGTCGGCCTTGTTTTGTAGTATGTCGCCTGAGGTTGTTTGACTGGAGGAAGAGGAGGAGGGGAGGAGGAAGCAGAGGATGAAACGAGGAAAAATATGTGGTGAAGAAAGTGCTGCATGAATATTTCCTTCCTAAAATGGTTAGGGTAAAACACCTCCCACCACCCCCCTTACGGAAATAAAAACTGAGAAAGAGAAAAGGAGGGGGCTGGGGATGAGGAAGAAGAGGAGAATGAGGAGGATAGAAAATAGGAGGATGAAGAGGATAAGGAAGAGGAGGGGGAGTAGGGGGATGTAGAGAAAGTGATGGGTTTCAAGGAGGAGGAGTAAGAGGTTGAGGGATGAAGAGAATTTGGTAGAGAATGATGAGGATGGTGGGGGAAGATGTAAAAAATTTAGGAGGAGGAAAAGGCAGAAGTAGTGGAGGAAGAGGAGAAGGAATGGAGGAGGAAGAGGACACCACCACCACCGTCACTGCTGCTGCCGCCATCATCAGTATTGCAGCCACCACAGATACCACTATGGAGGTGGAAAAGGAGGTGGAGGAGGAGCAGTAAGGGGTAGAGCATGAAAAGGAAGAGGAAGGGAAGGAGGAGGAGAAGGAGGTAGAGGAAGAATAGGAGGAGGAGGAGGTGGAGGATGATGAAGAGGAAGGGCAAAATCCACAATGAGGAGATGTGGATAATGAGGCAGATGAAGAGAAGGAGGGTGAGAGAGGTGGATAAGGTGATTTTGGTTGACAAGGATAATGAGGAGGAGGAAAAAAAGGGGGAGGTGGCGGAGGAGGAAGGGGCAGAGGATGCAAAGGAGGAGGAGGAAAAGGAAGGTGAGGAGGAGATAGGGCGACACTGATGAGGAGGATGATGAGGAAGAGAAGGCAGAGGAGGAGGACGAGGAGGTGGAGGTGGAGGGGATGGAGGAGGAGGAGGAGGAGAAGGAGGAGGAGGCAGAGGAGGAGGAGGAGGGTCAGGGGAAAAGGAGTATGATGATGATGATGATGATGATGATGATGATGAGGAGGAGGAGGAGGAGGAGGAGGAGGAGGAGGAGAAGGGGGTTGAGGAGTAAAGTTGGGCGAGGCTGGACCTTGTGGAAACAATCTATGATCTACGCCAAACCAAATGCCTTGGCCAGATTTATTGCACAATGATCCACGTCGCCAGCAGAAGGGGACTACAGATCCAACTGAAGAAGTGCAGATTGTGGCGGAGATCAAATATCTCCAGGCCAGACGCACTAGCAGGGATTCTCTTGCCCTGGACAGGGTGATGCCCCATCGCTTTCCTCTGAAAATAAGATTTTTCGGCGCTGGTGGAGAGACCAATGGTTCTTGGTGAAGACACGGGAACTGCAGTTGTTGCTGCTGTTGAAGGACATGAATGAAGCCCTCATAACGTTGCTCCTCTACATCCTCCTCCATGCTGCACTCTTGGTGCACGCACTTCATGAAGTTTGATGCAACAGTTTGGAATGCTCTCTTGGGAATCTTGGGGGTGGTTGAGGTGCCACCAGGTAAACTAATTGGGCTTCTTCAGAGGTTGGCAAACCTCTGAAGAAGGTAGTAGGTGGGTGGTAGTCGGGCAAAACTAATTGCCCGACTACCATTTGCAGAAGGCAGGATGGGCCTCTATTGAGCCGAGTCAAAGGCTTATCTCAAATAAGTTTGCTCTCCAGCAGCCCTGCTTTAGTCTCTGGTGGAGCTGCTTGGTTGTTTTCTCCCAGGGAACCGAGAGGTAGGGCTTGGGTATCCTCTTTGGGAGGAGGCAGTGGAAAATGTGTCGACTGGTGTCACTGGTGCCAGCTTGCCATCCTTAGGAACTTTAAGGAAGGGTCAAGGAAGGGTCTCTACATTAGGCTGTGTTCATATTTCTTCCATTGCAAGCCCTTTGAGTGGATGGATGATGTTGAAAGGGAAGGGGAAACATGGTTCCCGATGAAGAACATTTGTTGGTGTTGGGCAGTGGGGACCAGGGGCTCTGCTTTGTGGTTACAAGCCACCCCCACATGTATGGTGGACCTTTTGCACCTTTCCTCCCTATACTATCGCCTCCAAGTCCAATTTTGGCTGGGTTTTCCTTTAGGTTACCTGGAGCAGCACAAGCTGCATGGGCTCCTTCCAACAAAAATAACCCAGAAAACAGGCTCAGAGCCGATCATCAGGATCGACCTAGACAGACAGGATGAACTGGCAGAGATCTACTAGGAGAATCTGGTCAGTGCTTAAGTGGAGCCAAAGGAGTATCACTCTTTTGCCTCCACTTCACCACCAACTAGAGGGCTATGTGGTAGAGTTCTTTCCTGACCTCATCCTCTATGACTCTGGTCAGGGTGCTGTGAGAGTGGCTGAGGGTATGCTTGGATTTCACCACACGGCCAGGACCACATGGCTGTGTGGTGCACACAGCCGGAATCGACGGCCTGGGGGGCTTGACGGCAGGAAACGCGGTTCGACTGGCCCAGGCCTCCCGTCGATCCCTGCGTTGACAATACAGTTTGTGTAGTCAAGGGCCCATGTGGTGAAATCCAAACTTACCCTGAGGTGTCCACCATGGATGCCCATGGACGTGATGTGCGGGAAGAGGGTACACTATTGTGGGTGGCTGAGAATATGAAGGAGAGGAAGTATTAGGTGGCTCTGGGCTTGAAGGTGGGGTAGAGGCTGAGTACAGTGACGTGGGAGAATTTTGGTGGATTGGGTTCTGGTTTTTGGCACTTCGTCCGGCGGTGGCGGCCATGTGTTTGAAGAGGGGTAGTCCGCTAGTTGATGCAGATCAGTCAGGTTGGACTGCCCAAGCGGTGACAATGTTTTCCCTGCGGCTTTCCTTCACTTGCATACGGCAGTGCTGCGGCGTCATCTGCAACTACACCCTCCTTCATGGGGACCTAGGCATGGCGCTCCAAGAAGATCCATCTCCCACTGCCAACAGGACGTGGCCTCTTGGCCCCCGAGCTCTACCTGACTTGTTCTATACAGACCCTCTTGTAGAGGGGCAGGATCGTTCCCCCTCTAAAAGTCCATTCCCTTGCCTTGGTAATCTCTCGCATTTTCTTTCTACCCTCCTTATTCCACCCTATTGTGCCGTGGGTGGAGGCATGACATTACCATGTTAGCACGCTTTTGCCGATCCATGGCAGCATGTTCCCTATGTTGTGTTAATGAAATGATGATGACGAAACAGAAGGAATGGGAAGGGGAGGAGAATGAGGGGGAGGAGGGGAAAGGGGACAAAAGCAATGACTGATGACAACAATCCACATGAGGATGACAATGGAGACAAGGGAAGAAGTTGATAACAATGAGGATGACAAGAAAACAAGTTGAGAGAGAGAACACCAATGGTGATTATGATACTGACATGATTATTGTGACAAGAACAATGTTGAGGAAATCAAGAGTAAAGGCGACGATAGAGATGGGAAGGATAATGACAACAACAACTGAACAATGTTGACAAAAATGTCAAGGATCACATCCACTGCAATGAAAACGACTACACAGACAACAGCACTGATGACAGCGACATTGTCTGCAAATATGGTGGCATCAATGACGACAATGACAAATGCGGCAGAGATGTGCTTGAGGATAACAATCCCACAATGATGCAGCTCACAAATAGTTGGCATAACTGTCAAGCCACCACTATCAGTAACAACACTTCCACCACATTGCCTGATCATCTTTTACTATGGCAAATATGAGGAGAAGGTGGAGGAAGCCGATGATGATGGAAAGGGAGAACTAAGAGAACATAGGAGGGCGAACTGAGATGGGGTAGCTGGGAGAAGTTAGACTGAGAAGCTGGCAGATTCCAGTGCCATTAGGAGGAAAAGAGGGTTGTGTAAGCAGAGAAATAGGTAACGGGCATGGGGGAGGGGGGTCGCCATGCTCTTCATAAAAAGATTGAGAGAATGCGGAGCCTCTCCAGGAGAGCAGGGTGGGGGAATAGTGAGCAAGAATTTTCCATGGGCAGTGGTCCCGAGATGGGTGGGAAAGAGGGAGAGGGGGGAGGGTGGGGAAGAGGAGTGAGTGTGTGTGTGTGTGTGTGTGTGTGTGTGTGAGGGAGAGAGAGAGAGAGAGAGAGAGGGGAGAGAAAGAGAGAGAGAGAGAGAGA
>SZWC01014943.1:52959-68296 GCA_023375785.1 Penium margaritaceum
TCTTGTGCCTGGTTCTTGTGCCTGGTTCTTGTGCCTGGTTCTTGTGCTTGGTTCTTGTCCCTGGTTCTTGTGCTTGGTTCTTGTGCCTGGTTCTTGTGCCTGGTACTTGTGCTTGGTTGTTGTGCCTGCATCTTGTGCCTTGTTCTTCTGCCTGGTTCTTGTGCCTGGTTCTTTTGCCTGGTTTTTGTGCCTGGTTAATGTGCCTGGTTCTTGAGCCTGATTCTTGTGCCCGGTACTTGTTTCTGGTACTTATGCGTGGTTCTTGTGCCTGGTTCTTGTGCCTGGTTCTTGTGCGTGGTTGTTGTGCCTGGTTCTTGTGCCTAGTTCTTGTGCCTGGTTCATGTGCCTGGTTCTTGTGGCTGGTTCTTGTGCCTGGTTTTTGTGCCTGGTGCTTGTGCCTGGTTCTTTTGCCTGGTTTTTGTGCATGGTTCTTGCGCCTGGAGATTGTGTCTGGCTCTTATGCCTGGTCCTTGTGCCTGGTTCTTGTGCCTGGTTCTTGTGCCTGGTTATTATGCCTGGTTCTTGTACCTGGTTCTTGTGCCTGGTTCTTGTGCCTGGTTCTTGTTCCTGGTTCTTGTCCCTTGTTCTTGTGCCTGGTTCCTGTTCCTGGATCTTGTGCCTAGTTCTTGTGCCTGGTTCTTTTGCCTGGTTCTTGTGCCTGGTTCTTGTGCCTGGTTCTTGTTCTTGGTTCTTTTTCCTGGTTCTTGTGCTTGGTTCTTGTGCCTGGTTTTTGTGCCTGGAATGTGTGCTTGGTTCTTGTGCCTCGATCTTGTGCCTGGTTCTTCTGCCTGGTTCTTGTGCCTGGTTCTTGTGCTTGGTTCTTGTGCCTGGTTCGTGTGCCTGGTTCTTGTGTCTAGAACTTGTGCCTGGTTCTTGTGCCTCGTTCTTATGCCTGGTTCTTGCGGCTGGTTTTTGTGCCTGGTTCTTGTGCCTGGTTCTTCTGCCTGGTGCTTGTGCTTTGTTCTTGTGCCTGGTTCTTGTTTCTGGTTCTTGTGCCAGGTTCTTGTGCCTGGTTCATATGCCTGGTTCTTGTGCCTGATTCTTGTGCCTAGTACCTGTGCTTGATTATTGTGCCTTGTTCTTGTGACGTGTTGTACCCAACCATGATGCACTTCTTGGAGCGTACGTCGAGCTTGCCTCCACCTTCTCCCGACTGTATCTTCACCTATCCAGTTGATCCGAACACCTTCAGATGAGATGCGTTGGGTTTCTTTCCCGACCATGTTTCGTGTGTGGTCTTCAAATGCTTGTCCTGCTCCTTTCCATGCTTCCGCAAGGCGGTCGCTGGTGTGAGGTTCAAGAGGTAGCAAGCCGTTGTTGCAGCTTCAGCCAAAAAGCAAGGTGGGAGCTTGGCATCGAAGAACAAGCTTCGCACCATGCCGAGTAGGGTCTGGTTCATCCTCTCGGTAACGCCGTTGCTTGGGGGTTAAAAGGGGTGGTTTGCTTGTGGCGGATGCCATGATGCCTGAGCCAAGGCTTGCATGCCTCGTACTCACCCCCGTTGTCACTTCGGAGCGCCTTCACCTTCTTGGACGTTTGTCGCTCCACCATGGCGACAAACTCGAGGAGCTTCTCATTGACCTCTCCCTTTGTTGCGAGGAAGTATATCCATGACTTGCGGCTATGGTTGTCAACGAAGATCAGGAAGTACTTGCTTCCTCCGTTAGACGGTGTGCGGAAGGGTCCACACACATCACTGTGTATCAGTTCCAAGACGTGCTCCGCTCGTTGACCTCCTCTCCCAAACGGCTTCTTCTTTGCCTTCTCTTGGAGGCATGGTTCACACAATGTACACCCTTCGCCATGCTTCATGGTGCACCCTTCCATTCCACGGACTACCTCTTGCTCTTGCATATTTTGCAGTGTGTTATTGGCCACGTGACCAAGTTGCCGGTGCCACAGCTCAGCATCAGTGTCCTTGGTTGATGTGGCGGCCGCAGTGGTCGCCAGTGGTGTATCCTTTGGCTCTGATGCCACTGTCTTGGTGGCACATGCGAGTCCCTTATCCGATGCCTTGGTGACTTTGGTTTGAAGCAAGTAGACGCCGTCGACTCTTGGAACTTGAAGCATGAGGTCCTCTTTGGTGTACAAAATCTGGATGTCCTCGTTTTTTACGGCCACCGCTTCCTTGTTGGTGAACACCACTATCATGTTGTTGTCGGTGATTTGTGACACGGACAGTAAGTTGGCTGCAAAGGAGGGCATGTACACCACCCTTTGAAGGTTGACTGCCTTCTCCGCACCATTCACGTTGAATGTGATCACCTTTTCCCCTTCGCCCATGGCTTGGACGACGCCACCGTTTGCACACTTGATGCGCATGACAGATTCAGCCATGGAGACAAATCCACTCTACTCTTTTGATGAGTGGTGGTTGGTGCCCGAGTCAAGGGCAAGTGTCCCGGGCCTAAGGATCGATGCGCCCTTCAAGAACAGCCCCCTAGCCATCATGTTGGTGAGCTCCTTCTTCTCCTTTCCACCTTTGTTCTCGCCTTCTCTCTTCGTACTACGACAGTCCCTAGCCCAGTGCCCAGCCTTGCCACAGTTGTGACAGTTGCCGGGCTTCTTGGAACTCTTCTCGCCACCATTGCCTTTCCCTCCACCGCCACCGCTTTCGCTGCTGCCTTGACTGGAGTGAGAGCTTGCACTTTGTCCACCAAAGCGAGAGGCATAGGCTGAGATGTTTGCCTCGGCGCCTCTGCGTAGCATGGACTCATTGCAGGCGTGTTCGGCGACAGCCTCGTACGTCAGATCTGCCTCCTTCCAACCTCCAAATACGGTGATCAAGGACCCTCAGCTTTCCGGCAGCGCCATTAGCAGAATCATGGCACGCGTGTTGGAGTCAAGATTCCATTCCATTTGCTGGACCTCTTGGAGCACGTTGTCAAACGACTGCAAAAATGCGGGTATCAATTCTCCTTCGCTCACCCTCATCAACATCAACCGTTGGAAGATGAAGAGTCGGTTTGTTAGGGCATTCGATTGATGCACGCGTGCGAGTTTTGCGTAGGCCTCGGCAGCCAACGTGCATCCTGTGATGTGGGAGTTTTGAGTCTCGTTGATGGACGCCACAAGAATGGCAAGAGCCATGTTGTTCTTCATCATCCATGCTGCAAAGTCAGCCGCATGCGTTGTCACGGTAGCATTGGCTGGTGCTATCTTGGTCCCTTTTAGGATGTCGAGGTAGCCACGCACGTTCATGACAATCTCAAACTGCCATTTCCACAAGGGAAAACCTATCCCCGTGAATTTCGACATACCCGCCTCAAGGCTGACTGGTGTCGGATCCGCCATTTCTTGCGGTTACTTGTCCTTTCTGCTTCGCTGCTACTCTGCTTCGTTGAGGCCGATGAGGTTGATGAGGCTGCTGACTGCGACCATTGTCAAAGGTGCAGTTGGTTCCATTGCATACCCCTCCCGCCGATGATCGGCTAAGGCGATGGTGGTGTCGTGAGAGAACAGACTCGGGGTCGTACCACCTTCTAAAAAGGGGTAGAGCTTAATCCCGTTGGGGTTCGAGGGTCTTGTCCAACATGGATAGAGCGATTCCTTATCCCCCAGTCCGCCACGTGCGCGCACCCTACCTGAAGAAGCCGATGGAGCCGATGGAGCAGATGGAGCCGTCCGATGGTCGTGTCCCTGTTGTACCTGTGCGTCTTGCAAGACCACGCGCTAGTCGGTCTTGGAAGCGTGCATTAGAACCAGAAGTGTTGGTCCATAACCCTTTTTCAATGCGCCGGATAGCAATGGTCTAGAAAACGGGTCCCGACATGGGAGGCCGCCAACCGCTCTTGGTATTGTAACCAAGATAACATATCACCCTCGAACGAGGGATCCACACTTTAGGTTTGTTAGGGTTGGAACCCCAAGAAGTCCGCATGTTGATCTTTAGTGTCTACCTTTGGTTGGACACTCTGTGAAGACTCTCAAAGGCAAGAATTGTAAATGGATGCATGCAAGGTACAGGCTTTTATACTTGCAGAGCTTTGCTAAAGCTTCTGCATGTAGTGGCTCCATTGGAGCCAATCTCAATGTACATTCCTACTTGGCGCGTCCTTAGACCGCCAAGTGTCATCCTCAAGGCAGGCTCTATTAAGCTTCCTAGAAGCTTCCTGTCCCAGTTTTGGCCACAAAGAAAACTGCGGCCGTCGCGGGGTTTTAACCCGCGACCTCTGGTTTGAGACTCCGGTGCCTAATCAACCAAGCCAAAAAGGTATGGTTCCTATGATGAGGCACAAGGGACATACCCATTATGGGCAGTACATTCCTAGCCCATCTCAGAACAGACCAAGGGGACATACTCCATTGAGCAGTGGATGCCTTGAATGTATGTGTAGCTAGCCAGCTAGGCAGTGGACAAGGTGCATACTATTTCAACAGTTACACAGTGTGGCTACAGTGCACAGTAACCAACCAGAGTATGCATGTCACTGACCATGAACAAAGAATTTCACTTTATGTTGTCAACATTTACAACTCACAACATGAGTCACAGATAGTCAGCGGGGGTTAATAATGGGTTGGGAACTCTAGCTGTCAACGAGAAAGCACAAAGACCTTCGATACGTAATGACACGGTGTGGTAACCATGTACGATGACAAACCAAAGTAGGCATATGTCACAACCCATGACCAAACGGATTCTACAATGTAAGGTCAACGTTGAAAACTCATAACAGGAGTCATGAATGGTCCATGGGGGAAACCATGGACTGGAAACACTAGTTATCAACTAGCAAGTAGAAAGATTTTCACCAAGTACTTGTATGGTGTGGCTAGCGTGCACAATGATTAACCAAAGGATGCACACGTTACTGAATATGAACGAAGATGTCAACTATGTATGGTCAACATTGACAACTCATAACACGAGTCACAAATGGTCAGAGGAAGAGACAATGGTTTGGGAACCCTGTGTATCGACAAGAAAGGACAAAGAACTTCAATGCGTAGTGGCACGGTTTGGGTACTATGTACACCAAACAACCAAACTAGGCATACGTCACCGGCCATGATGAAATGATTTCAATATGGGTGGTCAACATTCAACAACCATAACACGAGTCACAAACGGTCAGAGGCGGAAACAATGGTCTGTGAATATCAGTTCTCAACTAGCAAGTACTGTGACCTTTAGTCAGTATAAGCACGGTGTGGCTACCATGCACGGTGACGGACCAAAGTAGGCATATGTACTACCTTTGACAAAAGAAATCCGCTCTGTGTGGTCAGCGTTGACAACTCATAATAGGAGTCACAAATGGTCAAAGGGGGATACAATGGTTTGGGAACACCAGGTATCAACAAGCAAGCACAAGGACCTTCAATACGTTGTGGCATGGTGTGGATAGCATGCACGATGACCAACCAAAGTAGGCATATGTCACTGACCATGACCAAGTTATGTCACTAAGTGTGGTAAACTGTGACAACTCATAACATGAGTCACACATGGGCTGGGTGGAAGATACTGGTTTGTGAATACTAGTTATTGACTAGCAAGTACAAATACCTTCAATATAAAGTGGCACAGCGTGGCTACCATACACAGTGACCAAGCAAAGTATGCATATGTCACACACCATGATCAACGAATTTCATTTCATGTGGTCAGTGTTGACAAGTGACAACACGAGCCACTGATGGTCAGAGGGGGGTAACAATGGTCTAGGAACACTAGCTATCAAGTAGAAATCACGAAGACCTTCAATACGTAGTGACAAGGCATGGTAACGGCATGGTAGTGACAAACCAAACTAGGCATATGTCACTAACCATGACCAAAGATTTTCAACATGGGTGGTCAACGTCCACAACGCATAACATGAGTCACAAATGGTCAGAGGGGGAAACAATGGGCTGGGAACACTAGTCATCAACTAGCAAGTATGACAAACTTCAACAAGTAGTGGCAGGGTGTGGCTAGCATGCACACTGACAAACCAAAGGATGAATACGTCACCGACTATGACAGAAGAAGTCCACTAAGTGTGGTCAACATTGACAACTCATAACACGAGTCACGAATGGTGAGAGGAAGAGACAATGGGTTGGGAATCCTATGCATGAACTAGAAAGGACAAAGAACTTCAATGCGTAGTGACACGGCGTGGCTACTATGCACACCAAACAACTAAACTAGGCATATGTCACTGGCCATGACCAAATAGTTTCAATATGGGTGGAAAGTAAGTTGTGCTCGAAGTTGGGTTGGATGTTGAGTTAGAAGTTGGGTTATAAGTTGTGTTGGAAATTGGGTTGGAAGTTGAGATGAAAGTTGGGTTGGAAGTTGGGTTTGAAATTCGGCTGGAAGTTAGGTTGGAAGTTGGGTTCGACGTTGGATTGAAGATTTGATTGAAAGTTGGGTTAGAAGCTGGGTTGCAAGTTGGATTGGAAGTTGGGTTGGAAGTTGGGTTTGAAATTCGGCTGGAAGTTAGGTTGGAAGTTGGGTTCGACGTTGGATTGAAGATTTGATTGAAAGTTGGGTTAGAAGCTGGGTTGCAAGTTGGATTGGAAGTTGGGTTGGAAGTTGGGTTGGAAGTTGGGTTCGAAGTTGGGATGGAAGCTGGAATGAGTTGGATTGGAAGACGGGTTGGAAGTTGGGTTGGAAGTTTGGCTGGAAGTTGGGTTGGATGCTGGGTTGGAAGTTGGATTGGAAGTTGGGTTGGAAGTTGGGTTGGAAGCTAGATTGAATGCTGGGATGGAAGTTGGGATGAGAGTTTGGCTGGAAGTTGGGTTGGAAATTAAGTTGGAAGCAGGTTGGAAATATGGTTGGAAGTTGGATTGGAGGTTGGGTTGGATGTTGAGTTGGAAGTTGGGTTGGAATTGGATTGGAAAATAGGTTACATGTTGGGTTATACGTTGGGTTGGAAGCTGGGATGGAAGTCGGGATGGAAGTTGGGTTGGAAGTTTGGTTGGAAGTTGGGTTGGAAGTTGGGTTGGAAGTTGGGTTGAAGGTTGGGTTGGAAGTCTGGTTGAAAATTGGGTTGAAAGTTGTGATGGAACTTCGGATGAAAGTTGGGTTGACAGTTGGGTTGGAAGATGGGCCACAAATTGAGTTGGAAGTTGGGTTGGAAGTTGGATTGGAGGCTGGGTTGGAAGTAGGGTTGAAAGTTGGGTTCAAAAATGGATTGGAAGTTTGGTTGGAAATTGGGATGGAAATTGGGATGGAAGTCAACTTGTAAATTGGGTTGGAAGTTGGATTGGAAGTTGAGTTGGAAGTTGGGTTTGAAGTTGGGTTGAAAGTTGAGTTAGAAGCTGGATTGGAAGCAGGGTTGGAAGTTGCGTCTGAAGATGGATTGGAAGTTGGGCTGGATGTTGGGTTGGAAATTGGGTAGAAATTTGGGTTGGAAGCTGGGATGGAGTACGGGTTGGAAGCTGGGTTGGAAGTTGTGTTGGAAGTTGGGTTTGAAGCTGGGATGGAAGTTGGGAGAAAGCTGGGTTGAAAGATGGGTTGGAAGATGGGCTTGAAGTTGGGTTGGAAGTTGGAATAGAATTCGGATTGGAAGTTGTGTTGGAAGTTGGGTTTGAAGCTGGGATGGAAGTTGGGAGAAAGCTGGGTTGAAAGATGGGTTGGAAGATGGGCTTGAAGTTGGGTTGGAAGTTGGAATAGAATTCGGATTGGAAGTTGGGCTGGAAGTTGGGTTGGAAGTTGAGTCGGAAGTTGGGTTGGAAGTTGGCTTGGAAGTTGGGTTGGATGTCGGGTTTGAAGTTGTGATGGAAGTTGGGATGGAAATTGGGTCAGAAGCTGGGTGCAAAGTTGGGCTGGAAGTTGGGTTGGATGTTCGGTTGGAAGATGAGTTTGAAGTTAGGTTGGACGTTGGGTTGGAAGCAGGGTTGGAAGCTGGGTTGGAAGTTTAGTTGGAAGTTGGGTTGGAAGTTGGGTTGGAAGTTGGACTGGAAGTTGGGATGGAAGTTGGACTGGAAGTTGGGATGGAAGTTGGGATGAAAGTTGGGTTGGAAGTTTGGTTGGACGTTGGACTGGAACTAGGGTTGCAAGTTGGGTTGGAACTTGGATTGGAGGTTGGATTGGAAGCTGGGTTGGAAGGTTGGTTTGAAGTTGGGCTGGAAGTTGGGTTGGACGTTGGGTTGGAAGTTGGGTTGGAAGTTGGGATGGAATTTGGGATGGAAGCTGGGTCGGAAGATGGGTTAGAAGTTGGGTTTGAAGCAAGATTGGAAATTGAGTTGGAAGTTGGGTTGGACGTTAGGTTGGAGGTTGGGTTGAAAGTTGGGTTGGAGGCTGGGTTGGAAGCTGTGATGGAAGTTGGGTTGGAAGTTGGATTGGACGTTGGGTTGGAAGTTGGGTTGGAAATTGGATTGAAAGTTGGGTTGGTAGTTGGGTTCGAAGTTGGGTTAGAAATTGGGATGGAAGTTGGGATGAAGTTGGGATGGAAACTGGGCTTGAAGTTGGGGATGGAGGTTGGGATAGAAGTTCGGCTGGAAATTGGGTTTGGTTTTTGGCTGGAAGGTGGGTTGGATATTTGGTTGGATGTTGGGTTGGATGTTGGATTGGAAGTTGGATTGGAAACTGGTTGGAAGTTGGGCATGAAGCTGGGTTGGAAGTTGGGTTGATAGTTCGGATGGAAGTTGGGTTGGATGTTGGGTTGGAAGTTGGGATGGAATGTGGGCTGGAAGTTCGGTTGGAAAATGGGTTGGATGTTGGATTGAAAGTTGAGTTCGAAGTTGGAAGGTAAGTGTAGCTGGAAGTTGGGTTGGATGTTGAGTTGGAAGTTGGGTTGTAAGTTGTGTTGGAAATTGGGTTGGAAGTTGGGATGAAAGTTGGATTGGAAGTTGGGTTGGAATTTCGGCTAGAAGTTAGGTAGGAAGTTGGGTTAGAAGTTGGATTGAAGGTTGGGTTGGAAGTTGAGTTGGAAGTTGGATTGGAAGTTGGGTTGGAAGCTGGGTTGGAAGTTGGGTTGGAAGTTGGGATGGAAGTTGGTGTTGACATAGTGTGCCCCTTGCCATGAGTGCCGTTGATCGTACTCCCTGGTTCGACCACTGAGGAGTGGTCGAACACCTGATCCAACTTTAGATTTGGATTTTTTGGATATTTCCATGCAAGATCGAGCTTTGAATTGCTCAGTTTGAGTGAGTATTCAGAAAGTTAGCCTAGCCCGAAAAACGGGTGTTGGGTGGGTGCAATCTGGTAACCGCCATAGGTGGCAGGATATTCCACCACCAGGGATCTGAGTTCATTCCTTGTGGCCTCCAAATGCACCAGGGGCATGAATGAGGTGACCATAAGGACCTCCTTGACCAGGAGGAACTTCTCCTTGACTGCTGGGCGAGGAAAGGCGCTTCGACGGGTCATTGTCAAAGCGCCTCCCGTTGCCTAGAGTGCAAGGCCAGGTGGGCGGCTCCACCAAGGGTTACTTCGACGGCCCTAGCAGGGGCTCTACTTCTCCGTGTTGAGCGTGCTTGGATGCGTTGGAAAGCTTAGATCATAGGCTATACGGATCTGATGTAATCTCACTATGCGAAGTATCAAAAACGTGTTTCGATTCAGATATACTGAATGCGACGTGTTCTGCCCACTCACACCCGTGATCCTTGTGCTCCACACTCTTCACCATCCGTGTCCATTGGCTGCCCAAACCTTGGTATCGTGTATCACTGAGAGTTAGGCATCCTTGAGGGTGCCTCCACACCCACTAGAGCCAACAAAGGGTTATGGGCCCACGTGCCTAGACGGACCCTAGCTCTTCAAGCTTCACGCTACCGCCGCGCGCCATGGCAGCGATCGAGCAAGAGAGCATCGGCGCCGTCTCCAAATTTGATGGAAACGGCTTCCCCTTGTGGAGGTGGCAGTTTTAGGTCTACCTCGATGACAAGGGTCTGCTTGAGCTGGTCAACGGTGAAGAGACCGCGCCTCCGGATACCGCGACACCGGAGGAAGTGGACAAGTACAAGAAGCGCAACACGAAGGCGCTTGCATTGTCGGTGTTAGCGCTTGCTCCACCGCAGCGCGCACTGATTCAAGGATGCACGGAGGCCACGGAGGCCTGGAAGAAACTGTGCACCATCTACCAGTCCACCAACCTTGCTAACCAGCTCTTTGTCTTCAAGAGGCTCGTCACCCTCCAAGCCAATGAAGGCGACGATATCATGGAGATCCTGCAGCAGATCGAGTCCCTCACTGCCGAGTGCGTAGCCACTGGATGGAAGATCGACCCTCAGCTGCAAGCCATGATCCTCCTCCTGGCCTTGCCGGACAGTTGGAGTCCCATGATCACCGTCGTAGGCGGCTGGTCCGCCGATGAGCTGAAGTACCCTAAGGTGGCTGAGTACGTCCGCAATGAATGGATGCAACGTGGTGGGAGAGAGAGTGGGGCAACATCAAGTTCCGCCTATGCCGTCCGCCTTCAAGGTGGAGGGGGAGGCAAGAAGGGGAAGGGTGCCAAGCAGGGCACCAAGAAAGGTGACAACAAAGGGGAGTACTACAATTGTGGCAAACAGGGCCACTATGCACGTGATTGCCCCAACAAGAAGTCGGACCAACCCAGGAAGGGCGGGAAGAAGGACACACAAGCCATGATGGCCAGGGAGTCTACCGACTTGACAGATCCGGAAGTCACTGTGCTCGACTCCGGATCAGGCCGCCACACACAATGCAACCGGGCGGCATTCGTCACCTATGGCGCCACCGAGCGGCGCGTGATAGTGGCCAACGGCAAAACAGAGTTGGCCGCAGGCAAAGGCAATGTTTGCATTGAGTCGGTGGTGAACGGGAAAGTCATTCCGTGCACCGTCGACGACGTGCTCCACATGCCCAACTTTGGGGCAAATCTGCTGTCAGTGAGCTGCCTTACCGACAAGGGGCTCAAGGTGCTCTTCAACAAGAAGGAGGCCATCATCCGGAAGGAGGGAGACGGCGAGGTGATTGCGCGTGGCAAGAGGGAGAAGGACCTCTACCTTCTTCGCACCAAGGTCCTTGCCGATGCGGTAAGGACTGACGCCGTCAACCTCGTGACAAAGGATGAAGGAAATCTGGACCTATGGCACCGCCGCCTATGTCACATCGCTCCCTCAACTGTGAGGGACATGGCGAAGAAGGAAGTGGTGCGGGGCCTTGAGGTCAAGGGCCTGGATGCGGCCAAGAATGCGGTGTGCGAGCCATGCGTGGTCGGCAAGGCAACACGGCAGCCTTTTGATGGCAAAGGGACGCGTGCATCAACGAAGTTGGATGTGGTGCACACGGATGTGTGCGGACCGTTCGAGTCCTCCATTGGTGGGGCTGGCTACTTCATCACCTTCATCGACAACCACAGCCGCAAGCTCTACCTCTACATCATCAAGAGGAAGAGCGATGTCTTGTCTTGTATGCAGGAATTTGTGGCGGCTATGGAGCGGCAAACGGAGTTGAAGGTAAAGGCATTCCGGAGCGACAATGGTGGCGAGTACGGGGGCTGCTCGGCATGGATGAAGAGCAAGGGGATCGCGTGGCAGAAAACTACGCCACATTCTCCGCAGCAGAACGGCGTCGCCGAGAGGGCAAACCGTACCATCCTCAACATGGTCCGGTCCATGTTGAGCGATGCCGACCTCGCGCAGTGGTACTGGGGTGAGGCGGCATGGACAGCCGCGTATATCGTGAACCTGACACCGACAAAGCCACTAAAAGACGCGGAGTCCAAGGTGTGGAAGACGCCACAAGAAGTGTGGAGCGGGAGGAAGCCAACTGTGGCACACCTCCGCACTTTTGGTTGTGTTGCATATACTGTTGTGCAGGCATAGGAGGGGCGGGGCAAGCTGGACCCGCGGACTCGCCGGTGCATCTTCGTCGGGTATGAGAGCGGGAGCAAGGCGTACCGTCTCTTCGATCGCGGAAGCAGCAGATCGTGAAGAGTCACGACGTCACGTTTGACGAGGAGAGTCGTTGGACGGACAAGGACGCGGGTCTCTTTAAGCGTGGGGAGTAGCTGCCACTCCTCCAGGGGGAGACGCTGGAGGACGCAAAACAGGGTGACGTCCAACCGGCTCCAACCGGCGACAACCATTCGGGGGATGGGGGAGCGGCTGATTTGCAGTCAGCCGAGTCAGACGATGAGTCCGAAGCGCCGGTAGCAGTGGAGCTGAACGAGGAGGCGGGGAGTGAGCCCGCATCTCCACAGTCCCCAAGAGAGGGGGAGCAGGTCAGCGGTGCAAGTGGCACCGCGTGAGGGCAGCAGCAGCAACAGCAGTAGCAGCCTCAACAACAGCAGCCCCGGCGAAGCGGACGCACAAGGATGGCAAAACGATACAATGCCGCGCAGGGCACCTGGACTGGGTTCGCTCGAGCGTTCTTTGCGCAAGAGGAGCCCGAGACTGTCAAGGAGGCTTTGCAGCAGAAGGATGGGGCTGAGTGGGAGGGAGCCATAAAATATGAGCTCGCCTCCCACGAAGAGAACGGCACTTAGTAGCTGATTGATAGGCCGGAGGGAGCAAAAATCATCGGCTCCAAGTGGATCTTCAACAAGAAGCTCACCAAGGAGGGGAAGGTGGAGCAGTACAAGGCACGGCTGGTTGCGAAAGGGTACGCCCAACCAAAAGGTGAACACTACGACGAAACCTTCACGCCGGTGGCGAAGTTCGCCTCCATTCGCTCCATCCTCTTGGTGGCGGCGGCGCGCAACTATGAAGTCCACGAAATGGATGTAAAACCCGCATTCCTCAATGACAACCTGGACAAGGAGGTCTACATGGAGGTGCCGGAGGGGGTGGACGCGCCGCCGGGAAAGGTATGCCGGCTTTGCAAGGCGCTCTACGGGCTGAAGCAAGCGCCACTCATGTGGTACATGAAAATGGACGGCTTTATGGCCGAGTTTGGCTTCAAGCGCTGTGAGGTGGATCACATCGTGTACGTGCGAAAGCAGCCGGGGTTGCACCAGATTGTGGTCCTCTACGTGGATGACCTCATCCTTGTGTCATCGGACATGGAGGAGTTGGTGAACCTGAAGCGGCAGCTGGGCGGTCGGTTCGAAATGACCGACATGGGCAAGCTCGAGTACTACCTCGGCATCGCCATCAAGAGGGGCCGCAAGGCACGCACGTTGGAGATGGGGCAGGCAAAGTACGTGCAAGAGGTGCTTCGCCGCTACAACATGGAGGAGTGCAACCCCATCGGCACACCCATGACCACCACATGTGAGTTCAGCTCAAGCATGGGCCCGAGCACAGACGAGAAGAAGGAGGAGATGGCAGGTGTGCCATACCAGTCCGCGGTGGGGAGCATCATGTACGCCATGGTGGCGACGCGGCCCGACCTGGCCTTCGCCGAGGGCCAAGTGAGCCGCTACGTTGCTGACCCCGAACCGTTGCATTGGCAAGCGGTGAAGCGGATCCTCCACTATCTCAAGGCGACAAAACAGTCGCGGCTAGTGTTTGGAGGGGGAGCACGTGATGACTCCCTTGAGTTGGTCGGCTACTCGGATGCCGACTGGGCTGGTGATGTGGATGACAGAAAATCAACATTGGGGTACGTGTTTGTGCTTGGCGGTGCAGCATTTTCATAGGCAAGCAGGAAGCAGGACTGCGTGGCGCTGTCCAGCACCGAAGCGGAGTACATCGCGCTCGCGGAAGCCGCAAAGGAGGCGGTGTGGCTGCGTCGGCTGTTAAAGGAGATCGGCGTGCCCCAAAGGAAGCCGACGGTGCTCAACGTTGACAACATGAGTGCCATCAGCCTGACCCAGAACCCGGTGCTGCACAGGAGGACCAAGCACATCGAGATACTGCATCACTACGCGCGGGACTTGGTGGCGAAGGGAGATGCGGCTATTGTGCATTGTGGCACTAAGCGCATGCTCGCCGATGCCATGATCAAGGCACAGCCCAGGGATAGGCACGACGCAAGCTGCATGGAGCTCGATCTGCGCTGTGCAGTTTAAAATGCTACAGGTTCCAAGGACAGGGCATCAAGGCTGCGGTGCAAGGGGGAGATTGTTGACATAGTGTGCCCCTTGCCATGAGTGACATTGATCGTACTCCCTGGTTCGACCACTGAGGAGTAGTCGAACACCTGATCCGACTTTAGATTTGGATTCCTTGGAGTTTTCCATGCAAGATCGAGCTTTGAATCGCTAAATTTTAGTGAGTATTCAGTAAGTTAGCCTAGCCCAAAAAACGGGTGTTGGGTGGGTGGAATCTGGTACCCGCCATAGGTGGCGGGATATTCTACCACCAGGGATCCGAGTTCATTCCTAATGGCCTCCAAATGCACCAGGGGCATGAATGATATGACCATAAGGACCTCCTTGACCAGGAGGAACTTCTCCTTGACTTCTGGGCGAGGAAAGGCGCTTCGACGGGTCATTGTTGAAGCGCCTCCCGTTGCCTAGAGTGCAAGGCCAGGTGGGCGGCTCCACCAAGGGTTACTTCGACGGCCCTAGCAGGGGCTCTACTGCTCCGTTTTGGGCGTGCTTGGAGCTGGAAGTTGGGTTGGACCTTAGGTTCGAAGCTAGATTGAAAGTTGGGTTGGATGCTAGGTTGGAAGCGCTGATGGAACTTGGGTTGGAAGTTGGGTTGGACGTTGGGTTGAAGTTGGGCTGGAAATTGGGTTGGAAGTTGGGTTGGTAGTTGGGTTCGAAGTTGGGTTAGAAATTGGGATGAGATGGGATGGAGGTTGGGATGGAAACTGGGTTTGAAGTTGGGGATGGAAGTGTGGATGGAAGTTCGGCTGGAAGTTGGGTTGGATTTTTGGCTGGATGTTGGGTTCGAAATTGGGTTGGATGTTGGGTTGGAAGTTGAATTGGAAGTTGGGTTGGAAGTTGGGTTGGAAGTGGGGCTAGAAGCTGGGTTGGAAGTTAGATGGGAAGTTGGGTTGGATGTTGGGTTGGAAGTTGGGATGGAAATTGGGATGGAAGTTGAGTTGGAAGTTGGGTTGGAAGTTGGGTTGGAAGCTGGGTTGGAAACTGGGTTGGAAGTTGGGCATGAAGCTGGGTTGGAAGTTGGGTTGATAGTTCGGATGGAAGTTGGGTTGGAAGTTGGGTTGGAAGTTGAGATAGATGTGGGCTAGAAGCTGGGTTGGAAGTTTGGTTGAAAGTTGAGTTGGAAGTTGGGTTGGAAGTTGGGTTGATAGTTCGGATGGAAGTTGGGTTGGAAGTTGGGTTGGAAGTTGAGATAGATGTGGGCTAGAAGCTGGGTTGGAAGTTTGGTTGAAAGTTGAGTTGGAAGTTGGAAGGTACGTTGAGCTGGAAGTTGGGTTGGATGTTGAGTTGCAAGTTGGGTTGTAAGTTGTGTTGGAAGTTGGGTTGGAAGTTGGGATGAAAGTTGGGTTGGAAGTTGGGTTGGAAATGTGGCTGGAAATTAGGTAAGAAGTTGGGTTAGAAGTTGGATTGAAGGTTGGGTTGGAAGTTGGGTTGGA
>SZWC01014944.1:61908-72034 GCA_023375785.1 Penium margaritaceum
CACAATACACACACACACACACACACACACACACACACACACCCACTTGTTCCACATGGCCCTGAGGGAAGTAGGCAACAATGGTGTTGGGCTGCGGCAGCTTTGCAAAAGATCCGGCACATGCCCGCCACAAGTCTAAGTCATGGGCCGGTATCAGTGACGAAGCGGATGTTGATGCAGCCATGCTTTACGTTGGTACGTCCAAAGGAGGATGCCAGAGATGATGCTATCAGCGTTTTTGGGAAATTGGTGGTACCGCTACTTCGGCAGCAGCTGAAGTTCTAGCAGAAGGAACAAGTTGTTTCTGCTTCTGCTGCTCTTTCTCCTGATGCTCTTGCTGCTGCTGTTGCTGTGCTGCCTCTGCTGCTGCTGCTGCTGCTTTTGCTGCTGCTGCGGCTGCTGCTGCTTCTGCTGCTGCTGGTGTCGCTGCTGCTGCGGCTCCTGATGCTGCACCCTCCGGCCCTTCTCCGGCCTCTGGTCGTAAGTCAGTCGTGCCTCTGCTAACGCGCACTGATTCAAGTACTACCTTGTGGCCCTCGTTGTTTTCAAAGTCAATGAATGAAGTGGAGAATGTCACCGATCGTGAGTTCTGTCCTTCAAGTTGGGAAAATCTCGCTTTAAGATTTACCGCATTTGAGGTTCGGAGGGCAGTCTCTATGACCAGCATTCAGTACTTTTCACACTTGCCACAGAGGAAAGAGAGGGAAGGAAAGGCCGTAGCCACAGCTAGCACACTGTGCGTCAAAGCGCGTGCGAGGTCAACGTTGTGAGGTGAGCGGCTGCCCTTGTGAGGCGACGCCACGGAAGGTCACCGCCGGTGACCTTCGGCCAAGCAAGCCAAGCGCAAGAGCACCCAAGTCTGGGAACTTCAGAGCAACGCATTCGCAACAGAACTATTTGTCGGGCCGAGGGAAGTCCGACGAGCCGTGAGCGTTCCCACTCGCCCTTGTCCCAGTTTTTCCCACGCGCCACGGAAGCAATCGTTCTGCCGTGCAGTCGAGGAGCCCTCGACTCTCTGAACGGGTTTAACGCACAGCGATCCTGCTTCACTTCCACGTCACAGGGGCTCCGCAACGCTATGTGGGCGAGCTCGAGACAGAGGAATGCATGCGGCAGCATGAAGCGACACTCTGGGTAGAGTGGATACTGGATAGCAGGCTGCTTCTGCGCACTAGTACGAACGACTCCTAGGACCGCGCAAGCGAGGGGGGCAAACCCCACCCGGCCTCTCCTCCTGGGGTCCGGCGGCTGGTTGTCGCTGGGTAGTAAGACGCAGGCGAGCATGGTTGGGTATATTCCTTTTTCGCAATCAAGGTTGAGCACGCTTTGTCCTATCGAGGCAACAATGCCGGCTTGGGTTAGCCCACTGTGGCGTGGTCCATCGGTCCACTACCGACGAGGCAGAGTGTGAAGGGTACTCGAAGACAGGATAGGAGAGTGGGGAGGAGAGAATAGAATACCGAGGGAGCGTGGTTTCCGGGCTGTCGGATAGCTGGCACGGAATGTCTAGAGGTACGGAGCCGCGCTTTTCTTTCCCACAGAATGCCGGCAGTCTACATGACAGAAAAGTCAGACAAGCGAAATGTCACTAGTAGCTGTGGGCTCGAGCGTTGGGCAACAGGTCCGGTACCCTTCAGCGCTTCACATTCAGCATCATGGGTTGGTATCCTGCACCAATCTCATGCGGATTCGTCCAAGAACGTCAAATTGTCCCATAAGGTTAAGAGGCTCACCAAACATCCTCGAAAGGACAGCCTTTTTTTACTACGAGATACAACACAAGCAGATCAACGCAATTGTCACTGGACTTCTCAGCAGAACTCCAAACCATCTGCTAATGGGGAAACCTAACAAAAAAAAAGCACAGCCTCATTCCATGGGCCACATCACTTTACATCAGGTAAAAATTAAAGAGGGCCAAAAAGAGTTTTTGTGTTGTATCTTCTTGTGTATTAATACATAGTACAACTATGAGATAGCAATCACAAACAATCTATTAAAAAATTTTAAATGGGAGAAGACTGAAACCTTCAAAACATCTAGAATGGAATATTGTCTCCTTTCCATGATGTAACAATCACTTAGAGTAACTAAAAGCTTTTATAACATAAAAACAAATCCTACAACCCTTCTAAGGAAATAAATAAACTTCATACATATTTTTGTTTAAACGAATCACATGAAAAAACGATTTTGAAATTTCCATAAGAAAAATGGTTTACATATCCATCAAATTCGGCAAAACAATTCACAAGAAACATGAAAAAAACAAATTTCTATGCAATACAGTTTTCATGTAATAAAAATAATAAAAATGGAAGCATTCAACTCTTTAATTGGAAATTAATAGTTGAACTTCTGCTTGATTAAATATTTCTAGCTGAATAAAAACAATCCCACCTCGTAAGGAACATCTCTCAACAACAAAAATGATATGGAGATGAAAATGAAACATTGGTCTTTCAAGCACATAGTAGTTCATTCCTTCCTCATAACATCATTTGTCTGATTATAAGATAATTTTCAATATTTCATACAAACTCATAACTTCTTTCCATGACAAACATTAATAATAATGTATTCTACAATTCCATTAAATTGAAAACCTTAATGTTTCACTTCAATAGATCCCATATTCTCCATGTCCACCAATTTAAAACTTTACATTTCATCTAACAATATTTATGTTCATGAATACATATTCTTTTATAAAAGACGAATTTGATAATCATCTCAGCCTAATTCTACCTCATCCACTATTTGGGCCTCCAAATTTTCTCTTGGCCAATTTATGCACACAACAGACACGGTACTCACTCTATAATAAAATGTGTACTTTATGCACTTTTGTTGAAGCATGTGAGATCATGCGCATTATGTCCATTGTAGGAAGAACTATAAACTTAACAAGTTGACTACTAATAACTTTGGATGAGTGGGGACAACACATGTATACAGTTTCATTGTATTTTTTTCAAAGGAAATTCACTAAGTAAGAAATGGTGTCAGGCATTTTATTCCATGGAATTCATTCATGGTGTTTAAACTACAAGGGTTGTGGTTTGTGCACTGCTTACAAAACTTCTTTTGGCTTTCCTCATACACATGGTTGCATATCCTTCATGTACTTAACCATCACAACCTTCTTGGCGGCCATGGTCACATTATGCATCCTTTGGCTTTGCGAACAAGAAAAACAACATGAAAGAAGTACAGTTAACAAAATCACGAAAACATGGTGGCTTTTTCCACCCAACTAGCACCTTCACTAGCATTTGAGAATTTGTCAACAGCAAAGGGCAACCAACATAATCTGTTGGTCGACCAGACAAGTTCCATTCAAAATTCCATCAGTTCCTTTCTAAAAACCTTTTCAGCTATGTGAGAATATTGGAATCAAGTGGAAATCGTCTCCTTTGAGGTTTTTTACAAAACATATATGCATTCTACAGTCTTAGAATGATGATATACCTAAAATTATATGTGATTGTTTGTTTTGGGTACACAAATCATGCATAATCCGAAACCGTTTTCCATATGTATTTTTTTCAAGAAGGCAAGTATTTGTAAAAGAATTGTCACATTACTCCATCAACACCAACAAAGGAATGAATGAGATTATCAACATCATCTAGAGTGCTCATTATTTACCCACAATGAAAACATCCCTAAGGGGACTGTAGGGAAGGTGCGATGCCCTTCATTTGAACATGTTATTGTGTGAACATAAAGGTGACAATGCAAAATTTGCTAAAATCACAAGCTCGTTTCCCCATCCATCTTGGTCGCATCCTCAGGTGACTTTAAAAGATTCATTCTCCCCTTTGCCTTGGATCCTTCATTGTTTTTGGAAAGGAGTGCAAGTAATGTTGACATGGTTTCAATATTCTACAGTTTCAACCAAAAAAGAAATCATCCACATGTATCTATAAGAGGATAAATAGGGTGTTTGTTGTGTGCAAAAAAAGGGTGGCGATTCCCACATACCCATTGGGTATGAGAGAATGGCCACATTTTTTTGCATACACCAAACATGCGCATAATGACGTATGATCAAAAGGACCCACCCTCCCCCATCGCAAATATCCACTAACATAACCAATAACAGCCATTGATGAGAACTTTTGGCAATCTTTTCTCGACATAAAATAATCATTAAAAAAATACTGTTACAAAAATAGTCTTACCCTCGAATTGAGAATGACTTTCGTTAAATGTAAATCTCTTGCATGTATGTGAACAACACAAAGAGAATGAGTGAAAGAAATAAAGAGAGGAAGTAAGGGTAACAGAAAGAGAGGCTAGAGGCAGAAAGACAAACAAACAAAATGGAATGAGTAAAAACAGAAATGAGATAAAAATTCATCTCATGCACATATGTCATTTACAGTTCTTGTTGCATTCTTCCTTGTAAAGAAAAATGGAACAACACAAAACAATTCAAGTGTCACTATTGAGTTTGTGTTCTGATCTTGTCATCTCCCTTGCCATAGTTGCATAGTGGGTATGCAAAACATCAAAGTTGTCTTAGTCTCACTTTTTTGCAAGGGACATCCTTACAATTTGTTTTCGTAGGTGGAACTCTCTTTTATTTTTTTGTTTTTTCTAGTCGTTAGAATCATAGTATATCAAAATGGACACTTGCTTTCTTTTTTGAGATTCAAAGAATTTTGTATGTAATTTTCCATAATAGGGGTTACAAGGCAAACGTTACTCAGCAAATAAACCATGCATTTCCTATTCTAAAATAATCATGAAAATTGGAGATATGATAAACTAGTTTCATGCACCTTTACCCATTTCCTATCGTACAATTAAATTCTTAGCATCCATGTAAGCTCACCTATCTATTCATTGAGAATTGACCATTGAACGAACAAAAACGTTTTTCTTCATCTTTATTTCCTCCAAATCAACATGATTTTCCTCTTGATATACTTGGAAAATTAACTGAAAGTTACTTTCAATAGAATTTCATTAATTAGACAGTATATTTCATTGAAAAAATGAAATTTAGAAAACAAGTAAATCATTTAAGGCAATTTTGAATATCCAAACAATTTACTGTAATCAAGATTTCACATATCACTTAAGGAATCTTCTACTTAATCACATTCCAAAATTTGGTCAATACCAGATTTCTTTTAACAAATCTCATGAAGTCATGATGGTTACTTAGACCTTCCTTTTAATTTCATAATCAATGTTTCCCGTCATTCATTGATCTCACTAGTGTGAAAAATACAAATCATTAATATCACAAAAAAATCCTGATTTCTTCCAATGATGTTTTCCTTTTCCTTGAATGTCCTCTTCATTGATGCATGATTCTGGCCACCCTTTTAAACATGTTCCATGTCATGACATACGCATTTACGAGCAGCCTCTCATTAACCAAACTGAAATTCGCACAACACACCTTCTTGCCTTGTTTTTTTATCAAGTTTCCTTTTTTTTATGAAGAGATGCTTCTTCGATCCAATGGTACACCTTAGAAAGAAACCACCCTCCATCATGAATCATCCTTCTTTGCCCCCAACGATAGCTTATACATCTTTTGCTTTCTTCATGCAAGCTTGCCATACCATCTCTTGTGGCATGTGCTTGCACATAGTGACTTTCCTCTTCCCTTTCCTCATCCACTTCCTTTTCCCTTGCGTATCCCTTTATCCATCTTCCTTCCTTTCTCCCTCTCACTCCCTCACAACCTCCCTTCCTTATCCCTACCACCATGCAACTAATCCCAGCCTCATCATATCCCTTATCACTATTATCCTCTTTCTTTATCTCCCGCTTTCCTATCCCCCCCATTATATTCCTTGATTCTATCAAAACTCCCCTCATACTTTCCTCCACTTCTTCTTCTTGTTATAGATTCCTTGATGATTCACCCTTCTCCAAACATCCCTTGCTCCAAACCAATCCCCTTGCTCTCCATCTAAATCCTTGCTTTGCATACCTCGCCCTTTACATCCCTACCTTAAACAAACCCTTGAATGATTCTCATAATCAAATTCCCCTACATGTTTTACTTTTCTCCACCCTATCCTATGCTTCCTTCCCCCTCGCTCCTATCCATTCCCATCCTTAACCTCCTAAGTCATGGTATCCTCCTCATTAAATCCCCTGATTTGCACCATCCCCTTCTTCTTTTTTCTCTATCCCTCAATCTTCTAGCCATTCTCCTCCCCTTCATCTTTCCCTTAATCCCTCCCAACCTTCAATTCAACCCCATCTCTTACTGTCCACTCCGTAGATTCATTTCTATCCCTCGCCCTTTTCCCATCTCTTTTGCTCACTTTACTTTCTTTCTATCTCCCTTTATCCCTTCCTCTTGCATTCAATCCCTTCATCCCTCACACGGTCCACCCTTTCTTTCTATCTATAACTCTTCTTGAGGAATAGTTAATTATCCCCATTTTATACACGCCACATCCAGTGTATTAGGTACATAGATTTAGGTAATTACCACTAAGTGGTCTTAAGGTTGAACTGTCTTGTATTCACATGGAAAGCAATGGATATGGTACTTGTGTCTTGACATTATATTTTATAGTTTAACAACACATGAAAATTATTTGTGTGGGTAAAACATATCATTGACGTATATATGTCATGAAACATTACCAGTGGGCCTATTCGTAAATAAGTTTTTTTCTTTTACATTTGTGACCTTGAACGAGATTTTGTTTTTTGTTCGGAGTAGTTTTTCTAGAACTCAATTGTGCTTCTATGCGCGACAAAATGCCGGCCTCATCCCCTTCATTTGAAACCCTCAATTGTTTTGGATCATTTTACCTGGTGCATGAATTGTTCTATAGTTATTTCAGTCCACTAGTATATGTTGTACACTAGTGTATGTTTCTACGTTTCCATGAGATACATGGACTCTTTACACTCCAAAAATACAACTTAACATGTGGGGGAGAGCATAGTCATCAAAGGATCCGATCCTCCCCCAAAAAGGGTCGAGTGTATTAATGAAGTGTAGCCAGGGTTTTTTTTATGTGATGAGAAAATTTATTGTACACCAATGTATGTGTACTCTTTCACCGTCAATACATTATGATCGATCATCAACGATCAACGCCTGCGGATGTTTGATGACAGCATATACGCACCAACTCCCCAGGGTAGACCAAACTCACGACCACCCCCCCCCAAATGCTATAGTGTATTCGACGAGTTTTGCTGGTTAGTGTATCTTTATTGGTGCAATGGACAAAACAAACATATACTTCTGTCTTCAAAGTCCATTCGTTTTTCACAGAGCAGTGCAATCAATTTTTTAAAATTGACGATTGAAAATATCACGTATATTGATGGTTTTTTTGGATCGATCACGTAGAGCGAATACAATGACCAGATGCAAATCCCTTATACACTCTTACCAATTGGGGAGGTGAGGTGGGGGAGGTCATTTGGAGTCCAAGCTTGTCCCCCCCCTCTCAGATGGGTCGCGTGTATTACATAAATGTATCTAGAAGGTGTATGGATTTTGTGTGATAATACAAAAACAATTCCACTGATGTATTTGCATTAGATTACATCAAGGAACACAAAAAAACGGTCAACATGTGGCCTAGATTCTTATCCCTCCCCCCCCCCCTCTGCAATGATGGATAGTATTAGGATTGTGTACCCGTGCGTGTGTTGTGCTGACCATGAGTTTTGATCACGAGTTTATTTAATTATTGTATCTTCTTACATGTCTATCACTTGTCTTTTGATACATGTAGCATATACATTCACCCAATACACTTTGATGATTTGGGAGTGGAGGGGGGGTGCTTGATCTCCAGCTCCGCACCCAAAAGGTTATAGTGTTTCTGTAAAGTGTTTCCACATTATGTAGTCGAAGAAAAAATAAGATGTACTCGCAGATAATCTCTAATTCAAACTTGTAAACCATTGATGTAGTTTCATCAACGATCAAAACTAAACAAGCAGGGTTTTGTAAACGAGTAAGATAAAACATTTTGCGTGCTTACCATCAATTGTTGAAAATAGATTGTTGCAAAATAATTTTCCAATTGTGAAATAATACATCAGATGGGTCACCGAGTCGTCCTCCTCTCCCCCAACTGTCAGTCTATTTCAGCTAAAAACAAGGAGTGTATTGTGCAACGCACGAGATCATACACTTGTCGAATTTTGCAAATGGTTAGAATGTAAGGTCTACAAACCCCCCACTATAGATGGGAACCTACTACGCCTTGCTTCTGCGGGGCCAAGCATGAGCCCAAAAAATAAAAAATTAAGTGCAAACCCGTTGAATGTGACTTCGAGCGACTTCTTAAAAATTTAAATTATACGATCGTGTTATGAGAATATGACTTTGTAAACAAGAAATAAAACCGGTGTATCAATGATATTATTCTGTTTTCATGTGATATATGATGATCAAGCATGTCACAAAAATTCAAGGAATAAATAAAAAACATGTTATAACTGTGAGTTCAAACAAAGAAATTTGGACTTCCTTCAAATGAGCCCAATGTAAATGCGAAATAATATTATGCAATGGATATTTTCTTGGAACTTGTAGTCCTTACTTAAAACATTCCACAATATGGAAGCCTTTATTGACGTTTATAAGACACTTTATGCCAAAAAATCTCATCTTCTTTATGATAAGGATGTCTTACTAGAATAGGAATGGAAAAAAATCCTCAAATGCAAATAGACGCATGAAGACGTGTCTTTTGCTTCTAACTAGTTAGATCCTTTCAAAAACTATTTTTCATCAAAATCAGATATGCATAACACATTAAAATTCATAATCATTTTACATTCAACTACTTTGTATTGGAACATATAGATTATTCCTTGGTTTCTCTTGTGTTACAGTACCCTTGGATCACACGTTTTAGAAATTGGCATGGAAAAAAATGAGTACACTTCAGATGGCCTTACATTCATAGCGTGAATCTTGGGTGCACAATATGTGTGCATAGTGCGTTGCTTTATGTTATGTTTGCCTTAAATGTCCTATTTCATGTTTTTGTGCCAAAAGAATCTGTATTCGAATTTACTTGCAAAAAAACAAATTTCTGTTTTTCTAAACACATCGTTTCCCTACAATGATTGATTTTCTTAGTGCTATTCTTGCCACAATTGTTTTGCTTATGTGATAGCAAACCCCATATTCCACCAAAGACTAGTGGTATTGGCATGTGCTACGTTTTCTTACATAAAATCTTGACAAATCAGAAGTTAACACAAAGGGATTCTAGCAATTGTCACTTTGACTTCGAATGAAATACTTATATTATATAAGGAGTGAGGATTGCCCGTATACGCTATACAGAGCCCCTACCTCTCACGACTCTTGAGAGCCCTACCAAAGCAAAAACTTTCATATTGTGCTTTCCTATCACAGACCCAAGAACCCTCTCTCTTCTGCCAAACCACTCACTCACTCCCTCTTTCATTTCCTCCCTCTCTCTTTCTCTCTCTCCCTCCCTCTCTCTCTCTCTCTCTCTCTCTCTCTCTCTCTCTCTTTCTCTATCTCTTTCTCTCTCTCTCTCTCACTCACTCTCTCTCTCTCTCTCTCTCTCTCTCTCTCTCTCTCTCTCTCTCTCTCTCTCTCTCTCTCTCTCTCTCTCTCTCTCTCTCTCTCTCTCTCTCTCTCTCTCTCTCTCTCTCTCTCTCTCTCTCTCTCTCTCTCTCTCTCTCTCTCTCTCTCTCTCTCTCTCTCTCTCTCTCTCTCTCTCTCTCTCTCTCTCTCTCTCTCTCTCTCTCTCTCTCTCTCTCTCTCTCTCTCTCTCTCTCTCTCTCTCTCTCTCTCTCTCTCTCTCTCTCTTTCTCTCTCCCTAGTGTATCCTTGTTCTTTTTGTCAAGATTTAAGACATACATGTGTTCCATGACATGACTTTTCTTCTGAACAAAACATTCATTTATAGTGACCATTGATATTCATGCAATACATAAAATTTGAAAAATAGATAAGGGAAAATTTATGAAAGTCCAAGGTTTTATATATCTTGAAGATATCAAAATGTATTGTATCTTACTAGATATGCCTTGAGGATTGCATCAGATGTTTTTCATCAATGTTTGTATATTTAAGGCACGCAAGATATCCAAAACAGTTTTACATCCAAATGCAACCATGTGGACTTAA
>SZWC01014945.1:43787-62198 GCA_023375785.1 Penium margaritaceum
CGAGATCTCCTTCTCTAGCTGCTCCTTCTCCCTTTCCGCCACCATCTTCCTTTCCACCGTTGCCCATCCCTTCATGTGCTTGGCATCTCCAGAAAAGTCAGTGCCGAAGTAAAGGGGGTGGCAGCGGCGGGCTGCCACGTACAAGGGGCTTGCGCACTTCTTCTCCCACCTCAGCTTCAGCCGCTTGGCAGTGAGCTTCGCCCACGCCTTGTCCACACCATCACGGCCCTCGCGCAGCTTCGTGATCTTGGCGGTGGCCTCAAGGAGTGCGTCGTATCTCACCCGCCCCTCCACCTGGGCTGTCGGCCACCCTCAGCGGCAACTTGATAGGGTCGAGGAGGGTGAGGAAGGCCGAGAGCTCCTTCCAAAAGGAGGGGTCCACAATGACCTCCTTCACATCGTCCTTTTTAATCTTGAAGTCTGCCCCTCGGCGGCTTCCAAGGTGCACCCACTCCTCCGACGTCACAATGGTGGACAACTTGTCCTTGAGGAGCTTGAGCCGCTTAAGCATGATGAGGACTGATGTGAAATGTGTGTCGAATGGGCGGAGGCGCACCTTCCCCGAATCTTTCGCCAACCCAGCACGCGGCAGCCCGTTGTTGCGGAAGAAGCTTGCCACAATGGTGTCCCTGCGAACGAGCTCCTTCTCCCAACTTGCCTTGGCCGCATCCTTGATCATGAGATCCATGGCATGTGCCCCACACCCCTAGAAGAAAACTGACTTGTACTTTTCCCCCAACGGTTCATACGCCTTCTTGTTGACTGAGGCGTTGTCACACACCATGCCTACCACGTTCTCCACCCCGACGGCTTCAATGGCGTGCTCAATCATTGTGGCCACGTGGTCCGAGTCACAGACCAGGCCCCTCGCATCCGTGCTGAAAACGTGGACAACGCCATTGGCATTCATTGCCATGGCGTTGTAGATGGGGTGCTGTGAGATGTCGCACCACTCATCCACATTGATTGTCACGCCGAGGTGCTTCGAACTCTGCTTTTGCACCTCCTCGTCCCTGTCCAGTTCAGCGTCAATCTCGGGCATCAGCTTGTCCGTCACGGTGCTGTGAGAGGGGAGGACGAAGGCGGTGTTTGTGAGCTTTGCATCACGCACCACGTCCTTCCACAAGGGGCAGCGGGTGAAGCAGATGGCGAGGGCATTCTTCGCCATCAGCTTCACTATCGTCTTCTAGCACTTTCTGTTGTTGGCATTGTCGATGTGCCCCATCATTGAGGTCTGCCGCATGGCTTGAACGCAGGTTAAGGAAGGTGCGGGTGGGCCGGGTGACCTGGCCACTTGAGGGGGTAAGGTTTCAGTTGTAGCCGGCACTACTCAGCTGCCACGCCACCAGTGACGGAGGTCGAGGCTGCCACGGCCCAGGGGAAGGCAGGGATGCCGAACCCACTGGCGAGGAGAGGCTCGGCCTTGTTGAGATCGGCGCGCAGCTCCTTCCAAGGGATGGGGTCGTGCACACCTCCCCATGGGCGGCCGCCACCCTCAAAGAGGACGCTGTCCATGGGGACAAAGGAGGGAGGAATCTCCACAGGCGGGAAATTGAGGTGTTCCCTTGCCTTGGGGGGGGGGGGAAACTCGCAAACCGCCACGTTGCGGTCACCGCCGGTGAAGTGTGCCTTGAGGCGGTTGTAGGAACCGCCAAAACGCTTGGNCTGTCCATGGGGACGAAGGAGGGAGGAATCTCCACAGGCGGGAGGTTGAGGTGTTCCCTTGCCTTGGGGGGGGAAACTCGCAAACCGTCACGTTGCGGTCACCGCCGGTGAAGTGTGCCTTGAGGCGGTTGTAGGAACCGCCAAAACGCTTGGCGCAACTACCACACTCGAAGCCAGCAGTACCCCCTGTGGTGGGGTACTTGCAGAACTTGGTGAGGGTGCGGTCGGCCATGGTGCTTCAGTCCATGGAACGAGGTTCGCCCTGGAGTGGGCAGACCTCTCTAACCTAGGGGGGGGTTGGAAAATGACGATGTCGAGAGGTAGGCCCCGCTTTTGACGTGCTAGGGTTTTGACGGGCCTGCTTCCCACCTGCGCCTAACAGGGGTATAAGGCCCTGTCCAGCCTGCACATGTTCGATAGGAAGAGTGGAAGGGGTGCCATTGAAAAAAAACCATTTCGTGAAAAAAGAGGGGGAGGGAAGTTCGAAACATAGAAAAGAGAGAAAAAAATAGACATGATCGAGCTCATCGAGGTGGGTCCAAAAATGGGTGGTCGCGGTTTTGGGGTCTGAGGTCCGAAGTTCGGATTCTGGAACACAACCTTTTGTTTTGGTTTTGCGGCTAAGTGTCACACAGGGGGGGTGATCGTCAACGTTGCGGCTTGATCGATCTCAATCAGCCGATTGTCGATCAACTCGGTTTGATCGAGGAACGAGGAACACATAGAGTGAATGCGAGTTCGGGCGCCGGATGGCATGCCATGTCGTGCAATGTCATTCCATGCCATGTCATGCCACGCCATGGCATACCATGGTTCCATGCGGAAGTCTTGCAAATTTTGCAGAGGAAATGCCACTGTTTTTAGTTTCGATGTCTGTGGCATGCCTCGCTGTACACTAGCTGAGATGCATAAGCAGACCTTCACGTGCAGTATGACCTCTATCTCATCGTGGGCATGAGATGCTTGCGAGCTCTCTGCCCTTCCAGAGTCGCATGCTGATCGCTGCTAGTTGTGGAATTTGGGCCAACTGCATCAAATGTAGTGTAGTGCTCTGCTTGGTTTCTTGAACTCTTTCCTCTTGGGGGGTGTTCGGTTCCTAAAATCCCAAGCATTCTCTTTCCTCAAGAGAACGCGTGGTCTGTCGTTTCTGTGAAGGTCAAGGTAGCATGATGAGGGAAAAAACCTTTGACCTTGGTGATTAGAGTGTGGTGTGTCGAGTGCTCGAAACGCAAAGTATGCATATGTGTCTGTGCATGCCCGCGTGTGCGTATGTGTGTGTGTGTGTGTGTGTGTGGGTGTGTGTGTGTGTGTGTGTGCGCGT
Organism: Penium margaritaceum; assembly: GCA_023375785.1. NCBI lineage: Eukaryota > Viridiplantae > Streptophyta > Zygnematophyceae > Desmidiales > Peniaceae > Penium > Penium margaritaceum. The sequence goes on from SZWC01014945.1 coordinate 46,774, forward strand.
GTGTGCGTGTGTGCAATTGCAGATGATGCGAGCTGACGCACTGTCAGAGCTTGGGGAGCATCGCAGGGCACTGGTGAGTTATTATGTGTTTTTTCTGTCGAAGCATGATTGCTCAAAGCGCCCACGCTGTTTTTCATTCTTCTAATGCTGAGGCAGTTTGGGTCACACCATATGTCATGCAGCACTGCAAGTAAACGTTTACAGGGAAAGTGCACGTCTCAGCAAATTTTTAAGAAATATGTTGACATATGTCATAAGACACGAGACGTAGAATGAGGCTTCTAATGTTGCGCCTCAGTTAGGCACTAGCTACGCCCCAGTTGCGCCCTAGTTGTGCCCTACTTGCACCCTACTTGCGTCGTAGTTGCGCCATTAGGGTGCCGCCCTAGTTGCGCCCTAGTTGCGCCCTACTTGCGCCCTAGTTACGTCCTAGTTGCGCCCTAGTTGTGCCCTAGTTGCGCCCTACTTGCGCCCTACTTGCGCCCTGGTTGCGCCCTACTTGCACCCTAGTTGCGCCCTAGTTGCGTCCTAGTTGCGCCCTACTTGCACCTTACTTGTGCCCTACTTGCGTCGTACTAGCGCCCTAGTTGGGCTCTACTTGCACCCTACTTGTGCCCTAGTTTTGTCCTACTTGTGCCCTAGCTACGCCCTAGTTGCGCCCTGGTTGCACCCTAGTTGCACCTTAGTTGCGTCCTACTTGCGCCCTTCTTGCACCCTACCTGCGCCGTACTTGCGCCCTATTTGCGCCGTACTTGCCCCTTAGTTGCGCCCTAGTTGTGCCCTAGTTGCGCCTTAGTTGGGCACTAGCTATACCCTAGTTGCGCCTTAGTTGCGCCCTAGTTGTCGCCTAGTTACGCCATACTTGCACCCTACTTGCACCCTACTGGCACCCTATTTGCGTCCTAGCTATGCCCTAGTTGCGTCCTAGTTGCGCCCTTGTTGCGTCCTACTTGTGCCCTAGTAGCGCCCTAGTTGCGCCCTAGTTGCGCCCTAGTTGCGCCTTACTTGCGCCCTACTTGCACCGTACTTGCTCCCTACTTGCTACCTACTTGTGTTCTAGTTGCACCCTAGTTGCGCTCTAGTTGTGCCTCAGCTGGGCACTAGCTACGCCCTGGTTGCACCCTACTTGTGTCTTTCTTACGCCCTAGTTGTGCCTCAATTGAGCATTAGGTACACCCTAGTTGCGCCCTAGTTGCGCCCTAGTTGTGCCCTAGTTGCACCCTAATTGTGTCCTAGTTGCGCTCACTTGCGCCCTACTTGCGTCCTAATTGTGCCGTAATTGTGCCCTACTTGCACCCCATTTGTGTCATAGTTGCACCTTAGTTGCGCCCTAGGTGCGCCCTACTTGCGCCCTAGTTGCACCGTTCTTGCGCTCTAGTTGCACCTCAGTTGGGCACTAGCTACGCCCTAGTTACGCCCTAGTTACGCCCTAGTTGTGCTCTAGTTGCGCCTTAGTTGCGCCCTAGTTGTGCCCTACTTGCGCTCTAGTTGCGCCCTACTTGCGGCCTAGTTGCGTCCTAGATACGCCTCAGTTGTGCACTAGCTACGCCCTAGTTGCCTCTAATTGCGCCTGAGTTCCGTCCTTGTTGTGCCTTACTTCACCCTACTTGCGCCGTCGTCGCGCGCTAGTTGCGCTCTAGTTGCGTAGTGTTTGTGCCCTAGTTGCGCCCTACTTGCGCCCTAGTTGTGCCATAGTTGCACCTTAGTTGCGCCCCAGTTGCGCCCCAGTTGCGCCCTAGTTGCAACCTACTTGTGCCCTACTTGCCCCCTAGTTGCGTCTTAGTTGCATCCAGCTTGCACTCTACTTGCGCCCTAGTTATGCCGTAGTTGCGCCCTACTTGTGCCCTGCTTGCACCCTACTTGCGCCCGAGTTGTGCCCTAGTTACGCCCTAGTTACGCCCTACTGGCACCCTACTTGCACCCTACTTGCGCCCTAGTAACGCCCTAGTTGTGCTCCTAGATGCGCCCTACTTGCGCCTTACTTGCGCCCGAGTTGCGCCCTAGTTACGCCCTCGTTGCCCCTTACTTGTGCTCTACTTGCACCCTAGTTGCGCCCTAGTTGCGTCTTAGTTGTGTCCTACGTGGGATCTAGTTGCGTCCAAGTTGCGCCCTAGTTGCGCCCTACTTGCACCCTAGTTACGTTTAAACTGCACCCAAGTTGTGCCCTAGTTGCGTCCTACTTGCGCCCTACTTGCTCCTTTCTTGCGCCCTACTTGTGCCCTACTTGCGCCCTAGTTGCGCCTAGTTGAGCTCTAGTTGCGCGCCTGATTTTGGCACTACTTAGGCCCTAGTTGCACCCTAGTTGCGGCCTAGTTGCGCCGCACTTTTACCCTACTTGTGTGCTATTTCTTTGATTTGTTTTTTATTTTGGTTACTTACAAACCAAGAAGCACGCCGCCCCTGACCGGCACATTTGCAGGGTATAAAAGACGCCGCCACCAACGGCACATTTGCCGGAATTATGCCCTAGTTGTGCCCTAGTTGCACCCTAGCTGCGTCCTACTTGCGTCTTCCTTGCGCCCTAGTTGCACCCTAGTTGCGTCTTTGTTGCGCCATATTGCACCCTACTTGCGCCATAGTTGTGCCCTAGTTGCGCCCTAATTGCACCCAAGTTGCGCCCTACTGGCCCCATACTTACGCATACTTGTGTCTGATTGCCTCCTAGTTGCGCCCTATTTGCGCCCTAGTTGCGCCCTAGTTGCACCCTAGTTGTGCTGTAGTTGCGCTCACATACGCCCTACTTGCGCCCTAGGTGCGCCCTTGTTGCGCCCCAGGTGCGCCCTAGTTGCAACGTAGGTGCGCCCTACTTGCGCCCTAGTTGCGCCTTAGTTGCGCCCTAGTTGCGCCTGATTTGAGCACAAGCTATGCTCTACTTACGCCCTAGTTGCGCCCTAGTTCCACCCTAGTTGCACCAAAGTTGTGCCCTAGTTGCGCCTTACTTGCGACCTAGTTGCGTCCTAGTCACCCCTCAACTGTGCACTAGCTACGCACTTGTTGCGCCCTAGGTGCGCCGTAGTTGCGTCCTAGTTGCGCCCTTCTTGACTCTGCTTGCGCCCTAGTTGCGCCTTAGCTGCGCACTATTTGTGTCCTACTTGCGTCCTCTTTGCGCCATAGTTGCGCCCTACTTGCGCCTTAGTTGGACCCTTGTTGCGTCCTACTTGCGCCCCTTCTTGCGCCCTAGTTGCGGTCTGGTTGCTCCCTAGTTGCGTCCTACTTGCGACCTACTTGCGCACTAGTTACGCCCTAGTTGCACCGTACTTGCACCCTAATTATGCCTAAGTTGCGCCCTAGTTATTCCCTAGTTACGCCCTACTTGCGCCCTACTTACGCCCTAGTTGCATCCTAGTTGCACCCTACTTGCGCCATACTTGCGCCCTACATGCACCCTAGTTATGTAAGAATTGTGCCCTAGTTGCACCGTAGTTGCGCTCTACTTGCGCCCTATTTGCGGCCTACTTGCGCCTTACTTGCGCCCTAGTTGCCCCCTTGTTGCGTCCTACTTGCGCCCTACTTGCGCTCTACTTGCGCCCTGATTGCGCTCTACTTGTGCCGTAGTTGCACCCTTGTTGCGCCCTGGTTGCGCCCTACTTGCGCCTTAGTTAGGCACTAGCTATGCCTTAGTTGCGCCTTAGTTTTGGCCTAGTTGCGCTCTACTTGCGCCCTACTTGCGCCCTAGTTACGCCCTAGTTACGCCCTAGTTGCGTCTTACTTGCGCCCTAGTTCCGCCCTACTTGCGCCCTAGTTGCGCCTAACTTGCGCCCTAGTTGCGTCTTACGTGCACCCTACTTGCAACCTACTTGCACCCTCCTTGCACCCTACTTGCGGCCTAGTTGCGCCCTAGTTGCGTCTTAGTTGTGCCCTCCTTACGCCTCAATTAGACACTAGTTATGCCCTACTTGCGCCCTACTTGCGCCCTACTTGCGCCTTCCCTGCGTCTTACTAGCGTCCTCCTTGCGCCTTAGTTGCGCCCTATTTGCGCCTCAGTTGGGCACTACCTACGTCCTAGTTGTGTCCTAGTTGTGCCCTAGTTTTGCCCTTGTTGCATCCTAGTTCTGCCCTAGTTGCGCCCTACTTGTGCCTTTTTGCGTCCTAGTTGCATCCTAGTTGCGCCCTAGTTGAGCCGTAGTTGCGCCCTAGTTGCGCCCTAGCTGCACCCTAGTTGCGTTCTAGTTGCACCCTACTTGCACCCTAGTTGCGTCCTAGTTACGCCTTCGTAGTGCACTAGCTACAACTTAGTTGCGTCCTAGTTGCGCCCTAGTTCCGTCCTAGTTGCGCCCTATTTCGCCCCATTTCGCTCTAGTTGTGCCCTAGTTGCTCCTTAGTTGTGCACTATTTGTGCCCTACTTGCGCCCTAGTTGCGCCGTACTTGCGCTCTACTTGCGCCATTGTTGCGCTCGAGTTGAGCCCTAGTTACGCCCTAGTTGCGCCCTAACTGTGTTTTACTTGCGCCCCTTCGTGGACCCTAGTTACCTAATTGCTCCCTAGTTGCGCCCTAGTGTGTCCTACGTACGCCTTACTTGCGCCATATTTACAGCCTAGTTGCATCCTACTTGCGCCCTAATTGCGCCCTACTTGCGCTGGAGTTGCACCCTAGTTGCACCCTACTTGCGCCCTACTTGCACGCTTGTTGCGCCCTAGTTGCGCCCTGTTATGCCCTAGTTGCGCCCTAGTTGCGCCCTAGTTGCGCCCTAGTTGCGTTCTTGTTGCACTCTAGTTGCGCCCTGGTTGCGCTCTAGTTGCGCCCTAGTTGCGCCGTAGTTGCGCCCTAATTGCGCCTTCCTTGCGCCCTATTTGCTCCTTGTTTTCGCCCTACTTTTGCCCTAGTTGCTTTCTAGTTACGCCCTAGTTGCACCTTACTTGTGCCCTACTTGCGCCCTACTTGTGTCCTAGTTGCGCCCTAGTTTCGCCCTAATTGCGCCCTAGTTGCGCCTTAATTGCGCCCTACTTACGCCTTAGGTGCACCCTAGTTGCGTCCTACTTGCATGCTACTTGCATCCCTTCTTACGCTCTAGTTGCCCCCTAGTTGCGCCCTAGTGTCGCCCTACTTGCGTCTTACTTACACCCTACTTGCGCCTTAGTTACGCCCCAGTTGTGTCGTACATGCACCCTACTCGTGCCCTACTTGCGCCCAAGTTGCGCCCTAGTTACGCCCTAATTACGCCCTACTTGTGCCCTACTTGCACCCTAGTTGCGCCCGAGTCGCATCCTAGTTGCGTCTTACTTACACCTTAGTTGCGCCATAGTTGCGTCCTGCGTGCGCCCTACTTACACCCTACTTGCGCCCTTTTTGCGCCTTAGTTCCGCCATAGTTGCACCCTAGTTGTGCCTTAGCTGCGCCCTAGTTGCGCCCTAGTTGCGCCCTTGTTGTGCCTTCGTTGGACACTAGCTACGCCCTAATTACGCCCTAGTTGTGCCCTAGTTGCATCCTAGTTGCGCCGTAGTATCGCCCTAGTTAAGCTCTAGTTGCGTTTTAGTTGCGCCCTACCTGCGCCTTATTTACACCTTAGTTGCGCCCTAGTTGGGCCCTAGTTGCGCTGTAGTTGTGCCCTAGTTGCGCCTCAGTTGCCCTTTACTTACGCCCTAGTTGCGCCTTGCGCCCTACTTTTGCCCTAGTTGCGTCCTAGTTGCGCCCTAGTTGCACCCTACTTGTGCCCTACTTGTATCCTAGTTGCGCCCTAGTTTCGCCGTAGTTGCGCCCTAGTTGCGCCCTAGTTGCACCCTCCTTGCGCCTTAGTTGCACCCTAGTTGCGTGCTACTTGGATCCCTTCTTGCGCCCTAGTTGCCCCCTAGTTGTGCCCTACTTGCGTCTTACTTGGAACCTACTTTTGCCCTAGTTATGTCCTTGTTGCGTCTTACTTGCACTCTACTTGTGCCCTACTTGCGCCCGAGTTGCGCCCTAAATGCGCTTTAGTTACGCCCTACTTGCGCACTACTTGCGCGTTAGTTGCTGCCGAGTTGCGTCCAAGTTGCGTCTTACTTGCACCCTAGTTGCACCTGTGTTTCGTCCTGCTTGCCCTACTTGCACCCTACTTGCACTACTTGCACCCTACCTGCTTGTCCTGCTTGCCCTACTTGCACCCTACCTGCTTGTCTTGCTTGCCCTTCTTACGCCCTAGTTGCACCTTACTTGTGCCCTACTTGCGCCCTACTTGCGTCCTCGTTGCGCTCTTTTTGCGCTCTAGTTGCGCCAGAGTTGCGCCCTAGTTGCGCCTTTGTTGCACCCTAGTTGCGCCCTAGTTACGCCTTAGTAGGGCACTAGCTACGCCCTAGTTGCGTCCTTCTTGCGCCCTACTTGCGCCCTACTTGCGCCCTATTTGCACGGTCGTTGCGCCCAAGTTGCGCCCTAGTTGCGCCTCACTTGGGCACTAACTACGCTTTGGTTGCACCTTGGTTGCGCCCTAGTTGTGCCCTATGTGCCCTAGTTGCGCCCTAGTTGCGCTTTACTTGCGCCCTAGTTGCGCCCTCGTTGCGCCCTACTTGCGCCTTACTTGCGCCCTAATTGTGCCTTACTTGCGCCCTAGTTACGTCCTGGTTGCGCCCTAGTTGCGCCCTTGTTGCGCCCTATTTGCACCCTATTTACGCCCTAGTTGCACCCTACTTGCGCCCTAGTTGTGTGCTAGTTGCGGCTCAAATATGCACTAGCTACGCCCAAGTTGCGCCCTAGTTGCGTCCTAGTTGCGCCGTACTTTGCACTACTTGCGCCCTAGTTGCGCCTTTGCTGCGCACTATTTGCGTTCTACTTGTGCCGTAGTTGTGCCCTAGTTGTGCCCTATTGCATCCTACTTGCGTCATAACTGCGCCTAAGTTGCGCCCTAGTTACATCTTACTTGCGCCCCCCTTTTATGCCCTTCTTGCGCCCTTGTTGCCCCCTTTTTGCGCCCTACGTGCGTCCTACTTGCACCCTACTTGCGCCCTAGTTACGCCCTAGTTGCGCCCTATTTGAGCTCTACTTGCGGCCTTCTTGCGGCCTACTTGCGGCCCACTTGCGACCGAGTTTTGTTCTAGTTGCGCCCTTATTACGCCCAACTTGCGCCCTACTTGCACCCTAGTTACGCCCTAGTTGCGCCCTAGTTGCACCCTACTTGCGCCCTAGTTGCTCCCTACTTGTGCTCTAGTCACGCCCTAGTTCTGCCCTAGTTACACCCTATGCGTAAATAAACGGTGCAACGTTTTTTACGCCGTTTTTTTACGCAGCGTTTTTTACGCCGCGTCTTAATGAAAGTTGCGCCAGTTTTTTCCTTCCTGTTAAAGATTTTAACTGCCCCCCCCCTGCCCAGGGGCCCGTGCCCCAAACTTGTGGGTCACTAGCAGGGCACCACCTCCTATCCATGTCACAATGCGACCATATCATATCATGTCACCATGTCACATGTCAGTAACGATTCCATCACATGACATTTGCACCACATTGTCACCAAGACACATGGGAAAAAAAAGGGGGAAAATTCCCCCCCTCTCCCCACTCCCCCCCCAATTGCGAAACATGTTTTTTAAAACTTTAGCTAATGTTTTGAAAATGTGGCGCAAAAAAATGTTTAAAACGCCGCAAGCATTTTTTAGCGTTTTCAACGCCCGGTTCAATGAAAGCTGCTTTTTTTTTTTGTAACGCATAGGTTACACCCTAGTTGCTGCACCCTAGTTGCGCCCTACTTGCGCCCTAGTTGCGGCCTAGTTGCGTCCTAGTTGCGCCCTAGTTGAGCCCTAGTTGCCCCTAGTTGCGCCCTAGTTTGACCCTTTTTGCACCTTATTTGTGCCCTAGTTGCGCCCCACTTGCGCCCTACTTGCGCCCTAGTTGCGCCCTAGTTGCGCCTTACTTGTGCCCTGGTGCCCCAGTTGTGCGCTAGTTGCGCCCTAGTTGCGCCCCAGTTGCGCACTAGTTGTGCCCTACTTGCACCCTAATTGCGCTCTAGTTGCGCCCGACTTGCGTCCGACTTGCGCCCTACTTGCGGCCTACTTGCGCCCTAGTCGTGCCCTACTTGTGCCCGAGTTGCACCCTAGTTGCGCCCTACTTGCGCCTTAGTTGCACCTTACTTGTGCCCTACTTTTGCGCTAGTTGCGTCCTAGTTGCGCCCAAGTTGCGCCCTACTTGTGCCCTACTTGCGCCCTACTTGCGCCCTAGTTGTGCCTTAGTTGCTCCTTAGTTGCGCACTATTTGCGCCCTTCTTGCGCCCTACTTACGCCCTACTTGCGTTCTACTTGCGCCATTGTTGCGCTCTAGTTGAGCCCTTGTTGCGCCCTAGTTGCGTCGTAATTGCGTTCTACCTGCGCCCCTTCGTGGACCCTAGTTGCGCCCTAATTGCTCCCTAGTTGCGCCTTACTGTGTCCTACTTACACGTTACTTGCGCGATATTTACGCCCTACTTGCAACCTACTTGCGCCTTAATTGCGCTCTACTTGCGCCCGAGTTGCACCCTAGTTGCACCCTACTTGCGCCCTACTTGCGCCCTTGTTTGCGTGCTACTTGCGCCCTAGTTGTGCCCTTGTTGCACTCTAGTTGCGCCATAGTTGAGCTCTACTTGCGCCCTTGTTGCGCCCTAGTTGCGCCTTAGTTGCGCTCTAGGTGCGCGCTAGTTGCGCCTTACTTGCGCCCTATTTGCGCCTTACTTGCGCCATACTTTTGCCCTAATTGCATTCTAGTTATGCCCTAGTTGCTCCCTACTTGTGCCCTACTTGTGCCCTACTTGCGTCCTAGTTGTGCCTTAGTTTCACCCTAATTGCGCCCTAGTTGCGCCCTAATTGCGCCCTTATTGTGCCCTACTTGTCCCTTCGTTGCACCCTAGTTACGCCCTACTTGCATGTTACTTGCATCCCTTCTTACGTCCTAGATGCCCCCTAGTTGCGCCCTAGTGTCGCCCTACTTGCGTCTTACTCGCACCCTACTTGCGCCCTAGTTAGGCCATAGTTGCGTCGTACTTGCACCCTACTTGTGCTCTTTTTGCCCAAGGTGCGCCCTAGTTGCGCCCTAGTTACGCCCTACTTTTGCCCTACTTGCTCCATGATTTCGCCCGAGTTTCGTCTTAGTTGCGTCCTACCTGCACCTTAGTTGCGCCCTAGTTGCGTCCTGCTTGCGCCCTACGTACACCCTACTTGCGCCCTTTTTGCGCCCTAGTTGCGCCGTAGTTGTTATCTAGTTGTGCATTAGTTGCGCCCTAGTTGCACTCTAGTTGCTTCCTAGTTACGCCCTAGTTGCGCCCTAGTTGCGCCCTAGTTGCGCCCTAGTTGCGCCCTAGTTGCGCCCTAGTTGCGCTTTAGTTGTGTCTCGTTACGCCTCAGTTTTACCTTACATACGCCCTAGTTGCGCCTTTCTTGTGCCCTTCTTTTGCCGTAGATGCGTCCTAGTTGCGCCCTAGTTGCACCCTACTTGTCCCCTACTTGTGCCCTACTTGTATGGTTGTTGCGCCCTAGTTTCGCCGTAGTTGTGCCCTAGTTGCGCTCTAGTTGCACCCTAATTGCGCCTTAGTTGCACCCTAGTTGCGCCCTAGTTGCGTGCTACTTGCATCCATTCTTGCGCCCTAGTTGCCCCCTAGTTGTGCCCTACTTGGGTCTTACTTGCACCCTACTTGCGCCCTAGTTACGTCCTTGTTGCGTCCTTCTTGCACCCTACGTGTGCCCTACGTGCGCCCGAGTTGCGCCGCAGATGCGCTCTAGTTATGCCCTACTTGCGCACTACTTGCACCTTAGTTGCAGCTGAGTTGCGTCCTAGTTGCGTCTTACTTGCACCCTAGTTGCACCTTAGTTTCGTCCTGCTTGCGCTCTACTTGCACCCTACTTGCGCCCTTTTTGCGCCCTAGTTGCGCCATAGTTGCGCCCTAGTTGCGCCTTATTTGCACCCTAGTTGCGCCCTAGTTGCGCGTTAGCAGGGCACTAGCTACACCTTAGTTGTGTCCTTCTTGCGTCCTACTTGGGCCCTACTTGCGCCCTTTTTGCGCGGTAGTTTTGCCCAAGTTGCGCCCTAGTTGCGCCTCAGTTAGGCACTAGCTACGCTTTAGTTGCATCCTAGTTGCGCCCTAGTTGTATCCTAGTTACGCCCTAGTTGCGCCCTACTTGCGCCCTACTTGCGGCCTAGTTGCGCCCTAGTTGCGCCCTACTTGCGCCCTAGTTGCGCCCTAGTTGCGCCCTACTTGCGCCCTAATTGTGCCTTACTTGTGCCCTAGTGACGTCCTAGTTACACCCTAGTTGCACCCTAGTTGCGCCCTAGTTGCACCCTATTTGCGGCCTAGTTGCGCCCTACCTTCGCCCTAGTTGTGTCCTAGTTGCGCTTCAATTATGCACTAGCTACGACCAAGTTGCGCCCTAGTTGCACCCTAGTTGCCTCCTAGTTGTGCCCTACTTTGCCCTACTTGCGCCCTAGTTGCGTCCTTGTTGTTCACTATTTGCGTTCTACTTGCGCCGTAGCTACGCCCTAGTTGCGCCCTACTTGCGTCCTACTTGCGTCATAATTGCGCTTTAGTTGCGCCTTAAGTTTCATCTTACTTGCACCCCTTTTGAAGCCCTACGTGCGCCCTCGTTGCCCCCTTTTTGCGCCCTACGTGCGTCCTACTTGCACCCTACTTGCGCCCTAGTTACGCCTTAGATGCGCCCTATTTGCGCTCTTCTTGCGGCCTACTTGCGGCCCACTTGCGCCTGAGTTTCGTTCTAGTTGCGACCTTGTTACGCCCTATTTGCGCCCTACTTGCACCCTAGTTGTGCCCTAGTTGCGTCCTACTTGCACCCTAGTTGCACCCTAGTTGTACCCTACTTGTGCCCTAGTTGCTCCCTACTTGCGCCTGAGTTGTGTCTTACTTGCGTCCTACTTGCGCCTTAGTTGCACCCTACTTGTGCCCTAGTCTCGCCCTAGTTCTGCCCTAGTTACACCCTAGTTGCGCCCTAGTTGCGCCCTAGTTGCGCCCTAGTTGCGCCCTAGTTGAGCCCTAGTTGAGCCCTAATTGCCCTTAGTTGCGCCCTAGTTGGGCCATACTTGCACCCTATTTGTGCCCTAGTTGCGCACCACTTGCGCCCTACTTGCGCCCTAGTTGCGCCCTAGTTGCGCCTTACTTGTGCCCGAGAACCCTAGTTGTGCCCTAGTTGCGCCCTAGTTGCGCCCTAGTTGCGCCCTAGTTGCGCCCTAGTTGCGACCTAGTTGCGCCCTACTTGAGCCCAGATTGCGCCCTAGTTGCGCCCGACTTGCGCCCTATTTGCGCTCTATTTGCGCCCTACTTGTGCCCGAGTTGCACCCTAGTTGGGCCCTACTTGTGCCCTAGTTGCGCCTTACTTGTGCCCTACTTTTTTCCCTAGTTACGTCCTTGTTGCGCTCTAGTTACGCCCTACTTGTGCCCTATTTGCGCCCTACTTGCGTCCTAGCTGCGCCCTAGTTTTGCCGTAGTTTTGCCGTAGTTGCGCCCTAGTTGCGCCCTAGTTGCGCCTTACTTGCACCTTTTTTGCGCCCTAATTACACCCTAGTTGCGCCCTACTTGCGCCCAACTTGTGCCCTTCTTGTGCCTGAGTTGTGCCCTAGTTGCACCCTAGTTGCGCCATAGTTACGTCCTACTTGCGCCCTACTTGCACCCTAGTTTTGTCGAGTTGCGTTTTAGTTGCGTTCTACCTGTATCGCAGTTGTGCCGTACTTGCGCCCTAGTTGCGCCTTGGCTGCGTTCTGCTTGCGCCGTACTTGCACCCTATTTGCGCCCTTCTTACACCCTAGTTGCGCTATAGTTACCCCCTTGGTTGTGCATTAGTTGCGCCCTATTTGCGCCCTAGTTGCGCCTCAGTTGGGCACTAGCTACGCCCTAGTTACGTCCTTCTTGCGCCGTACTTGCACCCTACGTGCGCTCTAGTTGTGCCCTACTTGCGCCCTCGTTGCGCCCTAGTTGCGCCCCAGTTGTGCCTCTGTTGGGCACTAGCTACGCCCTAGTTGCGCCCTAGTAGCGCGCTAGCTGCGCCCTACTTGCACCCTAGTTGCGCCCGAGTTGCGCCCTACTTTTCTCTTCTTGCGCCCTACTTGCGCCTTAGTTGCGCCCTAATTGCGCTCTAGTTGCGCCCTAGTTGCGCCCTACTTGCGCCCTTGTTGTGCTTTACTTGCGCCCTAGTTATATCCTAGTTGCGCCAAAGTTGCGCCCTAGTTGCGCCCTCGTTCCGCCCTAGTTGCACCCTACTTGCACCCTAGTTGCGCCCTACTTGTGCCCTAGTTGCGTCCTAGTTGTGCCTCAATTGTGAACTAGCTACGCGAAAGTTGCGCCTTAGTTGCGCGTCCTCATTGCGCCCTAGTTCGCCCTACTTGCGCCTTTAGTTGCGCCCTAGCTGCGCACTATTTTCAATGTACTTGCGCCCTAGTTGCGCCCTACTTGCGTCCTACTTGCGCCCCAGTCGCACCCTAGTTGCCCCCCCTTGTGGGGCTTTACTTGCGTCCTACTTGCACCCTACTTGCGCTCGAGTTACGCCCTAGTTGGGTCCTACTTGCGCTCTACTTGCGCCCTACTTGTGCCCGAGTTTCGTCCTCGTTGCGCCTTAGTTACGCCCTACTTGCGCCTTACTTGCACCCTAGTTGCGCCTTGGTTGCGCCCTAGTTGCACCCTACTTGCGCCCTAGTTGCTCCCTACTTTCGCCTTAGTTGTGTCCTACATGCGCCCTAGTAGCACCCTAATTGTGCCCTAGTCGCGCCCTAGTTCCGCCGTAGTTGCGCCCTAGTTGCGCCCTACTTGCACCCTACTTGTGCCCTAGTTGCGCCTCACTTGCGCCCTACTTGCGCCCTAGTTGCGCCCTAGTTGCGCCCTAGTTGCGCCGTACTTGTGCCCTACTTCCGCCCTAGTTGCACCCTAGTTACGACATAGTTGCGCCCTAGTTGCGCCCTACTTGCGACCTACTTGTGCTCTACTTGCGCCCTAGTTGCGCCCTAGTTGCGCCAGAGTTGCGCCCTAGTTGTGCCGTACTTGCGCACTAATTGCGCCCTAGTTGCGCCCTACTTGCGCCCTGGTTACGCCCTAGTTACGCCCTACTTGCAACCTACTTGTGCCCTAGTTGCGCCCTAGGTGCGCCCTACTTGTGCCCTACTTGCACCCTTGTTGCGCCCTAGTTGCGCGTAGTTGGGCCCTAGTTGCGCCCTAGTTGCGCCCTAGTTGCGCCCTAGGTGCGCCCTAGTTACGTCCTAGTTTCACCGTAGTTACGTCCTAGTTGCTTCCTAGTTGCGCCCTAGTTGCTCCCTAAGTTCTCTGATGTTTCATGCGTGCCCATTTGGACTGCAATAGTACGCGAGCGAAGGCAAGGGTAGGCAGCAAAGAAGGAGGAAGGTGAACAAAGTCAGGTGCAAGGCAAGGGATGACAAAGTGCTCATCATTGAAGGAAAGTTAAGATGTTGGTATGCACTGATGCAGTCTGATTGCACATGCACTTGATGGTCCTTCTACTCTTGCGGTTGATGCAAACCATTGCTTGGTTCGTTTCCTCGGGTGTGTCGTTTTGTGTTTGTTGTGGCTGCTCCTATTCTCAGTTCTTTTACCGTCAAGCAGCGGTGCAAATGGGCAAAGCAAGCAGCGGAACCCACAGCCAGAATGCCCCCCCTTCCCTCACAAACTCCCGCTATGTCAACAGCGCCACGGCAGCTGCTGCTGCTGCGCCAGCACTGCGCGGCAGCAGCAGCAGCAACAGCCCATTCTTCCCAGCACATGGAGGCAGCAGCAGCGGCAACACCATGGGGTGTGGCGCTCCAGGCGCCCTACGTGCTGGACATCTGGCAAACCAGGCTCCAGGGCACCGCCACACAGCAGCAGCAGCAGCAGCAGCAGCAGCAGTGGCAGCGGCAGCAGCAGCAGGAGGTGGCACCGCCATGGCAGCTACCCACGCACAAGGTGCAGGCTCGGCTGCTGCCGACGGTGTGATGGCTGTAAGTCTGCCGTGGTGAGTTGAGTTGCAGGCTGCTTTCTGTGTGGGCGTGATTGCCCCATGTCTGAGGTGCTGTTGAGGACGGTAGCAAGTGCTTGGCNCGGGCACTTTGGGAGTGCATGCAGCAGTAGGCTTCAGCAGGAAGAGCGCATGTACAGGTGCACAGGGTTATGTACAGGGTGCGTTACAATGCGTTGCGTTCGACGAATGCATGTGTGCATCCTTGTCGTCGAAAGCTAGCCCTGAATCTGAAGCCGTTGGCAGTGCATCACTGCGATGCTGTTTCCTTTTCTGGCAAATAACTAGCACACTTTTGTGTGGTAGTTGTTTGGTGCTCATGCAAACGACGGACTGATGAATGCGCGGATGACAGCACACGATTGTGCAAGTGCACAAGTCAATGTGGTTAGCTGTGTGCGCACTCTGTGGGCTGGTGAATTCAAGCTCCACATGCACCACGTGCTTGCCATTGTGTTGCAGTGCAGTACGAAGGTCGTCCACGCAGGATGCTGAGGACAAGGGGTCTGTTGTGAGGAGATGGAATGGAGGACAGTGGTGGGTTGATGTCTCTTGGGTGGGTTGCAAGTCGTCAAAGAAAAATCCACCCCATGGTGTGTGTTGGGTGCAGGTGAAGCTGAAGACGGTAGACTGTTACGTGAAGCTCAAGGAGTACAAGGCAGCAATTGCTGAGGTGCGTGGATGCCTGGTCGCCCTCCTGGCATCCGTACCCTATGAGGTCATGTCATTGGCACTGTCACTGAAACCAGTGTTTAAATTTTTAAGACGCTTTGCAAAGTGTCTTAAAAATTTAAATACTGTTTTTGAGATGCTTTGCAAAGCGTCTTAAAAATTTAAACACCACCGCACCGCCACTGCCATGGTCATTGCCACCCCGTCACCATGGTGACTGTCCCCACCGTTATGCCGACTGTCTGGTTGTGGCCCTTGCTGTTGTCACTGCTGCTGCCTCTGCTGCTACTGACGCTGCTGCCACTGCTGCTGCTGCCGAGGTAATGCTATCTCTGTGGGCACGGTCTTCTAGTAGTGCAGTCGTCATCGTGGCCAGTTTTTCTGCATCACCATGATGTTTCTGTCGCTGCAGCTGCCGCTACCATCCCTGCCGCTTCTAGCTGCAGCTCTCCAGGTCTTTTTCTTTTTTTCTGTTGCCGTCGCCGCTGCTGCTGCCACCACTTCTACATCTGCCGCTGTCACTGCTGTTGATGGTGCTGCTGCCGCCGTCGCCGCCACCGCCACCACTTTTGTTCTTGTCACTGTTATCCTCATTGTTGTCATCGTTGTCGCTGTCTTCGTTGTCGTCGTCGCCATCGTCGCCGTCGCCGTCACTGCCACCGCCGCCACCGCTGCCACTGCTGCTGCTGCTGCCCCCATCGTCGTTGTTGTCGCCACTGCCGCTGCCGCTGCTGCCGCCATCGTCGTCGCTGCCGCCGCCGCTGCCGTTGTCATCGTCGTCGTCGTCGTCGCTGTCGTCGTCGTCGTCGTCGCCGTCGTCGTCGTCGTCGTCGTCGTCGTCGTCGTCGTCGTCGTCGTCGTCGTCGTCGTCGTCGTCGTCG
>SZWC01014946.1:6295-32293 GCA_023375785.1 Penium margaritaceum
AGACCAGGACCAGAACTTTGGACACATGATACAATGCGACCTTACACTTCTATGGAGGGCCGACTTGTCCCGTGCTTATCACAGGCCACGCAGCGTTCCTTTGAGTGGTCTCACACGCACCCGACGAACGGACACACTGCGTGGGGTCGGCGAGATGCTGCCAACGCCAATGCTTGCTGCGAGGCCCGTCACGTGTTTGTGAAAGTTCAGACTGAGGACCTGCGGTATCAAATTTGAAAACTGAAGACCTGCGACAGTCCCAACCTTCCCTGTGATCTGAAGATCCTCGCGCGCACCCTTCCTGCCCAAAGACGCCGTCTCGTGTTCGTGAACGACGTGGTGGCCTTGAGATGAGTTCTGACCCAAAAACAGCCCCTAGGCTTTCCGCCGTACAACGAAAAGAGGAGACAGAAAGAGATTGACAGAAGGTGCAGCGATACAGAGGGTGGTTGGAACAGAAGAGAGGCTGCGGTGGGATGCCAAGGCTAAGCAGGAGGCGGGGCTTTGTGTACCCCAGACGCTCGCCGCAACTCACCTGCGAATGCACGCGGTTACGTCGCTTGCTGCGGGCAACGGAACTTTCATCCGTCCTTCCTTCAAGGGAGGAGCGGCCGGGTCAGGCCCGCGTCACTTGCACGACTCACAAGGTCGCACAGGTACGCGGTGCCTGCTCCCGTAAAGAGCGATTGGGCCGTACTCCCCAACGCTGCCCCCGTGCTGCAAGCTCACTTGACGCTCCCGTTCCCCTCCACGACCGGTCCAAGGAGCATTGGTCGAAAACAAAATTTCCGAGCTCTAAGTGTACAGCGCCGGTACGACGGCCTCGTGCTTAAGTCACTTCATTGCAGCAGGAGCAGGAGCAGCAGCAGCTGAGATCAGAGCCAGCTCCAGAATCTCTGATGACCAGTTGAACCAATCGCTGCCCGCATCAGTAGCCTATCTACAGCTCGTCTCTCCAATTCTAGACGTGCTTCAGAGTAGGGATCTGACTAGACGTGGCGTTGCCACCTTCCTCCGTCCAAGCCCCATACACACAGGTCAGACCGTTGGCATAGGATCCACATGCTGCAAATCAGGGCAAGCCACACCCATGCCTCAGAATTGTGCCAGCGAACGTTTCTCGTGAGAAGAAGGATCCGCGTTGCGGGGTACAGTGCGTCTCTGGAACTTTGGCGTGCACACGGTGTGCCAGCCAGGAATCGAACCAAGGTCTGCACCAGGCCAGGGTGGCAGAATGTGTGGATGGAAGATAGTTTCCACCGCTGATAAATGTTTTCATTGGCGTAAACAGCGGTCGTAAGCCGTTGTTCTGCGTTCGCTTCGTCTCTGTACGCAAACGCACCTGTCAGGGTAAGTTTGGGTTCGACTGGGTTGCCACTTGAGAAGTCGATTCAGGTACACCATCGCTACATCTGACTTGGTGCGAAGTCGGACATCTGGACAGTCCGACCCAGCCCTCAGATTTGCACGCATGTGGAGTTGAAGGGGGTATCAACTTGGGCCACGGCACTCCGGCTTGATGGCTGGACCCCGAGGACAGACTCTGAGATCCCGCAGAACCAGACCAGGACCACAATCTTGGACACACGATACCATGCAATCTCACATTTCTATCACGGAGGGCCGACGTGTCCCGTGCTTCCCGGGCCACGCAACGTTCCCTTGAGTGGTCTCACTCGCACCTGACGAACGGACACCCTGCGTGAGGTCGGCGAGTTGCTGCCCACGCCAACGCTTGCTGCGAGATCCATCACGTGTTTGTGGAAGTTCAGACTAAGGACCTGCGGCAGTCCCGACCTTCCCTATGATTCGGAGATCCTCGCGCGCACCCTTCCTGCCCAAAGACACCGTCTCGTGTTCGTGAACGACGTGGTGGCCTTGAGATGGGTTCTGACCCGCCGTACACCGAAAAGAGGGGACAGCAAGAGATTGGCAGGAAGTGCAACGGTACACAGGGTGGTTGGAGCAGAAGACAGGCTGCTGTGGGAGACAAAGGCTGAGCAGGAGGCAGGGCTTTGTGTCCGCAAACCATCGCCACAGCTCACCTGCGAATGCACGCGGTTACGTCGCTTGCTGCGGTTTTCAACCATTTCCTTCAGAGGCGCCGCCCTCTTTCGCCTGTGCGGAACGCAGCGGCGGTGCAAGCTACGCCCTCCGCTCCTGCGTGCGCCCAACCGTGTGAAGGGGCAGCCGCTCGCACCTCAGGGGGTCCTGAGACCGGGTGTGCTCCACTGGGTTCCACCCGGTCACTCCCTCCTGCCCTGCTCGGCGAGCGCAAGCGGAGCTCCACTCCACCAGACGGCCTGCGCAGCGCCATGTTGGATCCGTTGCCCGTGGACAGAGCGCACAGTGGGAGCTGCTTTCGAGCAGTCGACGGCGTAAACTCGACGTCCAAGTCAGTGCTCGTCGAACCATTGAAGGTTGCGGACACCAGAACGCAAGTCTGGCGAATCGTGCAGCGATAGCAATAAAGCGGCAGCAGTAACAGAGCGACTGCACAGCTACCTAGGCGTCAGACAGATCTTGCGTGCTCCGCTCCCATATCGAGCTTCAGTTCAATCAATTTGCCGGGGGCCGAGCTCTGATCAACTGACAACCGACCAACGTCTATACTATCTCTCCCCCTCCGCGAAAACGGCGCCTGAGAGGAGCACTGCCGACATATTGCTTACGGCACGCTTGAGTCAAGGCAAGTTCAGGGATCTAGACTACGGAATGTTAGAAGTCTCTCGAAGTCGAGTAACACGAGTGCAGTAAGGAGACTTCCGCAGACGAGAAACGGCTGGAGCAGTTGGGGGTTCAGACTGACTAGCTGCAAGGCTGAGTGCTACTTGAAGAACGGTGGGCCACGTGGGCGACAGCCAACCATGGAGCTAGCCAGATTTTCATCGTCAACCCCTGGTGAGACCTCGACATCGAACAGAAACACACAGCAAACCATGAAGATCTTTTGCGGTCGCATCTCCCCTGCCATGACCACGTGGCCGTTGCTGACGATCGAAATGTCCACGGACATGCGGCAAACTCCGTCAGCACTAACCCAGGCCCGGGGGTTGAACCTAGCCCTATATGCTACCATGCTACCATTCATAAAGGAAGATACCTAAGACTAAGCATTCACCAGACTGGAACTTGCGAACACATTACAACACTTATTTGGAGAAAATCTCTTGGTTTTAATTTATATTTAAATCATTTTAAAGTTAATTCAAATCTCAATTCGGGTTTAATAGGTCCTTGGCTCCCACTCTGGACAACAAATGAACGAAATGCCCCCGCTTTTTGAAAAAGAGGTGAAGGGGCGATTCACTTTGTGGCTCGCCGCCCCTCCTCGTAGAGACATCTCTCCCATACGAGAATCACACTTGAGCAATGAACTCTTTGTTATCTTTCCTGACACGCAGACCCCCTGGATTGATTTGGGGTTTTGTATGTTTTTAGCAAGGGGAACCCACACCAAACAGAAAGCTTTGCGTCAAACTAGGGGTTTTGCATGTAGGGGGAAAAAAATAGATCATCCCTCAATCACAATCGAGCAGAAACGCCCGTTTTCAGGATCAAGCAGAAACACTCGTACTATTCTTTTTCTTTCCTAACACGCAACCCCCCCCCCCCTCACATGCAAACCCTAATAAAACCACACCCCGAATCAAACTCGTGGTTTCAGGGTTTTAGTTTACGTGAGCTCGTGCTCGGCCCCGGGGTAGCAGGGACCGACAAGTTCCCTTTCAATGCAGAAGGAGTCTTGGATCCCCCATGTAAAGCGCACGCAAAGTGGCCCCTTAAACGGCCACACACCTCCTCAGGGGAGGGGTTTGTGCTTGTTCCATGTTCATGTTGATGTCAGCATGAACAACAAGGCATGTATGCAACATCGCATCAACGTAAAATCAGCATTGAAACGACGTTTGGAGGCAAACGGGGGGCATGCGTCCACTAATCTAAAAACGAGGGGTACAGCTCACTCGAATTAAAAAATTTGGACAGGTGCACCGTGCCCCGGATATTCTATTTTAAGTAAACCGTGCCCCTTGTTTCTAGATTAATGGGAGTATGCCCCTATTTCGCCTCTAGATATAGTTTCGACGCTGACTATGCACCAACGTGATGCGGCATCCATGCCTCTTTGGACTGGTGACATAAGCATGGCCATAAAAAATCACGACCCCCTCTTCAAATGGGTTTGTGTTTCGAGGGAGTGGTTTGGGTGCGGTTTGCATGGGCAGTCCGATACTCCCCATGCGTTGAAAGGGAACTTGCAATGCCCGGCTAGCGTGTGGCCAAGAGCACGCGCAAAACCAAAATCCTATAGCCCCCAATGTAATTTGGATTGTGGTTTGATTAGGATTTGCATGTAAAAACGAGGGGTTCGCGTGATAGGAGGGAAAAAACAAAACGGGTGTTTCTTCTCGGTCTCGACAAGGGGTGTTTTTGCTCGACCTTGATTCTCACGTGGAAGCAATGACCCCAAAAGGGGCGGCGGCGGCCCACGAGGTGAATCGCTCTTCTAGGTCTTCTTTCTACATGGGGCCATTGTGTCGATTTGTTGTCCCAAGCGGGGCATGGGGCTAATCGAACCAAATAGAAAATGGGAGGATTTTCCCAGACCGGCCTCTAGAATTTGGAGATTTTCAGAACAAATATATCTGTGTGTTAATCACCTGGTATGTTAAGAGATTCTTATTCCACATGAAATCCCGAAAATGGTTTGCATGCCAGATATAAGCACTCAGGTTTTTGGTTGGAAACTAGAGAAGATCAAGTTAAGTTAAGCATGCACATCTATAGCAACATGCGCATAGAAAAGAACATGAATAGATGCTACCTTTCTTTTTCTCAAAGAGAAAGTTAACTCCCTCTTATTTCTTAACGAGGTAAGGGATATGGCCGGTCACAAGAAATTACCACAAGCGGATATTGTTCAAAGGTCTATAGCTCAGTACTAAGTATCATGTGTACCAAAATGTGGATGGTTAACATGTAAGATCTGTGGAGCAAACAATGTTGAGTACAAGTGGGCCACTTGTATGACTTGCAGTCGCACTGATTGTATTTCAATGAAGATAGTGACAAATGTCCATTGCGTGTATACAAGTGCCCAAACATTTGTGCCCTATACGTCATGTATTGGGTGTTGAGCATGAACATCATGTCGTGAGTGCTTGTTGTAAAAAGGGCACAATTCAAATCATACCCTCTGCTTGGCATGAATTTCAAAACTACCCATAGCACAAAACAATATTATACGGGCCCTTGTATTTTGAAACTCCTCTTCAATGGTACCCCCAATTCTGAAAGCGATGACAAGATACCATTTTGTCACGTTTTCCAACATCGGTCTTCATGGAGCTACCCCTGCTCGCAAAATCACACTCAAATGATGACACATTTTTTTAACCATGTCCCCAAATTTCGAAGCAATGGATGTCAAGAAAGAAAAAACACAACAAATCAGCAAATCCCGAAGTTTCACGTGCAAGATGTGATCGAACCTTAACCCACATTACATTTAGAATTTATGGTTTATTTTTGTGTGGGCATTTATTGAGCTTTGCATAAGTACGGTGCAACAGGTTCTCTTACAAAGAATAAGGATTCTTGAACCTGTTTTGCAAATTTCACACCCTCCCCCTATTTAGCAGCCAGAAACCACTGAAAAGAGCGCTTTGTGAATGTTTTGAAGAAAATGCTGACATAAAAACTCATATGGGACATTCATGGGACATCGCGTTGAGCCAGAAACCGGGTCAAAACCTCGCTTAAAGGGAATGTGTGAATAGCTAGTCATTGTTGTTTTTTACTATGGGCACGATTCGATTAAAGATTTGTACCATGGGTGCGCATGTCATATAGTTTTCTATTATGGGAACGCTTCAAAAATGTTTGCATAGTTCGGGGCATATAGAAAGTTTTTACAAGATTGAGGTGTTGTTTACGGAAACGACTTTGAGAAGCCAAAAAAGGCAAAGATTGTTCCGGTTCATAAAACTTCCTTTGGCAATTGTGGAATGTGTACGAACCTGTCAAAATCTCATGCGACACAACACTAAGAGGCAAGATAAATGACCAAAACACCTTCTACACTGTTTCGCTGCGCACATACATGAGTCTAGAAAACAATGCAATCGGACATTATTGGCATAAGGTTAGGATAGGTGTATTCAAGGATGTAGTTGATCGGTCAAAAGTGGACAGCTACAAAGATCGAGCATCAAGAGTCGTGCTCTCAACCAACACAACACCGGTTGACTCGATTGAAATGATGGCGTTTTAGAATGAAATGATGAGTGATGAATTCCATCATGTAATGTTAGGAATGACCTATCTGATAATGCACTTGCCTAGAAAAAAAAAACTTACAGACATCTACCAACATTGAGCACCAAGAGTGGTGCTCTATGCCACGACCATGCTCGTCACCTTGAAGGATTTGAGGGTATTTAGGAATGAATAAGAAAGCCAAAGAGTTCTTCATGTAGCATTAGGAGTACCTAATTTATGGGCGCACTTAGCAGGAAACGTTTATGGACCTGTTTTCGAGGTGAAGCGTCGGAGATGTGCTCCATGCCACAACCGTACTTATTCATAAGACAGGGGGCATTTGGGAACGAATCAACAAGCCACGAACTGTAGTGCGTAGCATTCGGAATGTTCCATTTATGTGAAAAAAAAGGGTGATGATGGAGTTTCTTCGATCGCAAATAGGTCCAGTCCCGAGGGTTTCAGATGCCATGTGTCCTGTCTTCGCAAGTTGAAACTCATGGTACTAAGTACGATACAGTCACTGAGCTTATATCTGACATCTGTCCGATGAGTTTCCGCTGCTTGTTTCATCATCTTTACCATATTCATAGAGTCTAAAACATCTTGTTGTCAATGTTGCATAAGCATCGCCACCGGATATCAAAAGGGTCAAATGTGTCTAGAAATGTATAACAAAACCAAAGTCTTCAGAAAAATTCCACAAACCACAAGGAACAACACTTCTCCTATTGTTGCCAATGGAGTGGAGCTGCTTGCAAGCTTGGCATTTGGTAACTTGATTTTCTAGACAGTGCCATGTGATGCGCATAACGTATGTAGCAATTGCCTGAGCTACTGATTAATCATCTTCATCTGACCATCTGTCCGGGGATATTAGGATCTTGATAGCTAGATTCAATGGCCATATAGATGAATGTGAGTTCCATCCTGATCCAACTTGCAAACTTCCCATCTCTGGCACTACTGATGAACTGAAAAATTCTATTTAGTCAGACAATACTTCCAAGAAACAGCCGCATTTATCCCTCTGCTGCGGTGATGGTGGTCTTCAAGATGAAATGTGTCCCAAGAACCAATAAGCCATGAGTGTAGTGTGAACCCCGTTTTAAAGTCCGTGGAGATAACTGACCATGTCCCATTGACCACCAAGATACGTCGAAGAAAACTGAGGGTTATTACCCATATTGACTTCTTCCTTTGGCAACGTCCTAAGAATTAGAGTAGTTTCCAAAGTCGTTTTGGATCTTCTTCTATCATCAAAACTGTGCGTTGCTTTATTGTCTTGTCCTTGGTGCAGTGTTCACCTCTACCGGTATCGTGTTGCTCCTCAAAGAACATCATTTACCGCAAATTACTCAGTGGCAAGACGACTTGGTGGCTGAACTGACGTTGCTATATGGGGCATTATAATCGTGTGTCAAACTCTGCTCGATGTAAGTGTCTTACTCAATCTAGAGATTGTCTTATCTTAGCCAGGTCAGGTCGTCCACATGGAGCATGTACCGGATTTGGTTTTCATGAATGACACTCCATGTTGTGGTCAAACTTTGACTCGAGGAATTCCATCCGTTCATTACTCTCATGTTGCTACACCAAACAAAACATGGGTGGCTTTGAGGGATAAGGTGCAGGACATAAGACATTTAGAGGAATCGGGACAGATGGATAATCTGAAATTGTAAGTCTACTTTGATGACAATGTTGGCACTAGTGGGTGTGGAGGCACCCTTAAGGATGCCTAGCTCACACCGATGCATGCTACCAATGTTTGGGGCAGCCAATGGACACCTTTGGTGAAGAGTGTGGAGCACAAGGATAACGGTTGTTAGTAGGAAGAACACGTTGCATTCAGTAGAACTGAATCGAATCTGCATCAGATCCTTATAGCCTGTGACCTAAGCTTTCCAAAACATCCAAGCACGCCCAAATTGGAGCAGTAAAGCCCCTGCTATGGCTGTCGACATAATCCTTGGTGGAGCTACCCACCTTGCCTTGCATGCTAGGCAATGGGAGACGCTTCGACGATGATCAGTCGGAGCGCCTTTCCTCGCCCATAAGTCAAGGAGGAGTTCACCCTGGTCAAGGAGGTCCTTGCGGTCACTTCATTCATGCCCTTGGTCCATTTGGAGCTCGTTGGAGATGAAGTCGGATCACTGGCGGTGGATTATCCCGCTACCCATGGTGGTACCAGATTCTACCAGCCTAACACCCAAATTCGGGCTTGGCTTCCTTTCTGAATACTCATTCAAATCAAGAGATTCAAAGCTTGATTCTGCATGGAAAAATCCAAGGAATCTAAATCTAAAGTCAAGTGTTTGACCACTTCTCAGTGGTCGAACCAGGGAGTATGATCAACAGCACTCATGGCAAGGGACACACCATGTCAACAATCTCCCCCTTGCACCGCAACCTTGATGCCATGTCCTTGGAACCAGTAGCATTCTAAACCTCACAAAAGAGACCAAGCTCCATGCAGCTCTTGTCGTGCCTGTCCTTGGGCTTTGCCTTGACCATGGCGTTGGTGAGCATGCGCTTAGTGCCACAATGCACAATAGCCGCATCTCCCTTCGCCACCAAGTCCCGTGCATAGTGATGTTGGATCTCAATATGCTTGGTCCTCCTATGTAGCACTGGATTCTGGGTGAGGCTAATGGTACTCATGTTGTCCAAATCTACTACCGTCGGCTTCTTTTGTGGCACCCCGATCTCCTTTAGTAGCCACCACAGCCACACCACCTCCTTTACGGCTTTTGCGAGCGCGATGTACTCCGCTTCGGTGCTAGATAGTGCCACACACTCCTGCTTCCTGCTTTCCAATGAAACTACTGCACCGCTAAGCACAAACACGTACCCCGATGTTGATTTTCTGTCATCCATATCACCAGCCCCGTCGGCATCGGAGTAGCTGACCAACTCGAGAGAGTCGTCACGCGCTCCCCCTCCAAACACGATCCACGACTGTTTTTTCACCTTGAGATAGCGGAAGATCCACTTCACCGCTTGCCAATGTAGCTACCCGGGGTCTGCAACATAGTGGCTCACTTGGCCCTCCGCGAAGGCCAGGTTGGGTCGTGTTGCCACCATGGCATACATGATGCTCCTCACAGCGGACTGGTACGGCACACCTTCCATCTCCTCCTTCTCATCCGTACTCGGCCCCATGCTCGAGCTCAGCTCAAATGTGGTGGTCATGGGTGTGCCAGTGGGGTTGCACTCCTCCATGTTGTAGTGGCGGAGCATCTCTTGCACGTAATTTTCTTGCCCCATCTCCAGCATGCGTGCCTTGCGGTCCCTCTTGATGGTGACACCGAGGTAGTACTTGAGCTCGCCCATGTCGGTCATGTTGAACAGACCGTCCAATAGCCACTGCAGGTTCACCAACTCCTCCATGTCCGGTGACATGAGAATGAGGTCATCCACGTAAAGGACCACAATCTGGTACAACCCCATCTGCTTCCGCACATACACACTCTGATCCACTTTGCAGCGCCTCAAGCCAAGCTTGGCCATGAAGTCGTCCATTTTCAGTTACCACATGAGTGGCGCTTGCTTCAGTCCGTAGAGCACCTTATGAAGCCTGCACCTTTCCCGACGGTGCGTTCACCCCCTCCAGCACCTCCATGAGGACCTTCTTGTCAAGGTCGCCGTTGAGGCCTGCATTTTTCACATCCATTTGGTGGACTTTATTGTCACTCACCACTGCCACTGAGAGGATGGAGCGGATGGAGGCAAACTTTTCCATCGGTACAAAGGTCTCATCGTAGTGCTCCCCCTTTCATTGGGCGTACCCCTTTGCAACCAGCCTCGCCTTGTACCACTCGACCTTCCCCTCTTTGGTGAGCTTCTTCGTGAAGATCCACTTGGAGCCGATGTTTTTTGTGCCCTCCGGCCTCTTGATCAGCTACCAAGTGCCATTCTCTTCATGGAAGGCAGGCTCAAATTTCATACCTCCCTCCCATTCAACCCCATCCTTCCTCTGCAATGCCTCCTTGACGGTCTTGGGCTCCTCTTGCACAGGCGGCGGTGCCACAGGTCCAGGTCTGCATCGTCCTTCTTCACGAGGTTGGCGACGTCGGACTCTGTCCGGCTTCCGAGGATCTTTGCACGACGCAGGTACAAGTCGTTCTCTTGACAAGCAACCGTGTGCTGGCCAGGATAAAGTATCAGCTAGATCAGATGCTTGCTCATGGTTTGTTTTTCCCATCCACGTCATTTTCAATAACCTTGGTACTTTCCGTAAAAACCACCACTGAAATGTAAACGTTCTTGAAAGATCGAGAAGTGAAAGAAATCACCATCAAGAGCTGCTACCCATTTTTGCAAGCAGATGGGCCTTTTCATCAACTCCAAAGAGCGTGTGTTTTTTCAATCGATTTTCAAAGCGGTTATCATCAGTACCGCATATCCTACAATAACATTAAAATACGAGATTCTGCAACCAGTATAGGCACTTTGATGTAACGATCACTTTTTTGGGGCTCACAAGTATTGTGGTGACTTTCATGTGAGAAAAAAAATCTTTCTTGTTGTACGTTGTTGACTTTGTTGTTTTCGGTCTCGGCGGATTCCTGGTGCGCAGGCACACACCGGGATAGCACAATGGAATCCTCCAAAAGTCCTCTTCCAAGAAGAGAAAATCTTTCCTGAAAACTCTCCACTTGAGACTTCAGTCCCATTTGAACAAGTTTTTGGGCAACATCATCAGTGGTGGATGGATGACCATAGATCCAAAGAAGGTGGTGGCAATCACTGATTGGCCAACTATGGTCACTGTCAGAGATGTTCTAAGTCATAAAACCTCTTTTTGATCTACCTAAAATCACTCTTAGTGGAGATGGGATGAGAGCTAACAAGAAGCATTCAGTCCTTTGAGGAACTAGCTGACCTCAACGCTGGGTTTATATAGGCAGATCCAGTGATCGACTATAACGTGGCCACCAACGTATCCAATGCAGTAATCATATATGTTCCCCTCCAAAGCAATGGCGGTCGGGAAAAACAGGTCGCATGATTTTTAGAAAGCTATGCAAGCTCGACCTGAACTATGTGGTGCACAAAGAGGAATTTTTGGCTGGCTGTGCAAGCATTCAAGACATGGTGATGGTATTCGGAATGGTGAAAATGTGTTATACTCAATGATTACCACAAGAAATGAAACCTCAAATCTTGGCCAAATGTGAGGCATCGACAAACTCGATGGATGGAGTTTTCTGAGTCCAAATTCAAGTACGATAGCACGTATCAACCTAAAAAAGAATTCCATTGAATACTTTGAGTTAACGATGAGGCCTCCTGGCTCAGATTAGCATGTTACACGTTGATAAAAAAAAAACACCTTGTTGGGCTGTTTGCGAGTGGTGATGAGGAGTGACGCGGGTTATAGAGTTTTGGTTTTTCGAACCCTACTGGCAATGATGATTTACCCACATGGTTGTCAGACCACCCAACAAAGAACAGCGATGGATGCTATTGGACTGCCACACATCCGTTCAAGGTGCACCCTACAATGAGGAAAAGACATAAAAAAAACCCACAAAGTAATACTGGTGGGACAAAATACTAGCTGAGTTCACGAGTGACAAAAAACGTGCAATGTGTACCAATAACATAAGTCGATACGAACAAAAATCCCATGTTTTCTTGAGCTGTTTTTTTTTTTTTTTTGTCGGAAATGACCTCGTCTGGTGGTAACCCCATCGGCACCTTTCGGTGGGTACTTACGGCACCGCCGCGTCCCATACGACAACAGGGGTCATACTCAGGTAGGTTCCCATAGGGCTGTTTTCTTGAGCTGCTACCATTGTCAATGGGGTCGTGGCTGAACATCTTGATGTATTTTGTTACCTGTTTACCCATAACACAAGAGGGATTTGATGCATTATGGTAGCCGAACGGTTCTTACAGATCTCATACTTTATCCTGACTACAATGACAGTCATCGTCGAGGGATTAGCAAGGCTACTCCTCAAACACGTCCTCCAACTACACTACATCCCCAATGAAAGTGTAGAAAACTGATGAGAATATTGGCTCATTGGGCCGAAACCGCGGTGGCTGATGGTCTGCGACCCACAACCCATCCCATCTGCTGCTGACAAGCCAGGACCTGCTCAAGCCACGTTGCACAATAGGCGCTACATTCTTCCCACACAAGAATGGATCCGTCCTTCGTTTCCACAATGGGTCTTGAACCATGGAATTTTAGTTTGTCTCGAATGTAGCAAGCTAGTGGCCAAGCTTTGATACAAACTATAGCAAATAGACGGGAAACTTGGGCCACTCGGTTGAAACCGCAATGGTTGAGGGTCTCTGAACCACAACCTATGGCCTCAGCTAACCACAGGTCAGGACCTGTTCAAGTCACATGACACAACTGAACCCAAAGACACAGATGGAAGGTTTACCATTAGAATGTGCCATGAACTAATAATTTACAAAATCATTCAGATCTAGCTATCAAAAGTGCTCCATCTTTAAACTGATGGACAGACAAATTGAATCAATGAGATGGTCAAGCAATCAAATAAGTTCAAACAAGTTCTTGCAAGCCACGTAACACTGACTTTGCAGTCAAGCTACTGACCGCGCATCTCACATTAAAACTGCGACCTTCTCAATAACAGGATTAACACCTTTCGAGAAGGTTAAGAAATGAACCAACAGTCAACATCCAATGGCAATAATTTTGAAGACTTGGGATGAGACACGCCATACGCTTGCATAGACTCAAGCAACAGTCAAGCAAGCTGCTGAAAAGCATTGGATAGACGCTGAGTTCCATGTCAAACATCTCAGTCTATTCATCTTGTTGAACGTTAGGCTAAGAAAAGAGGATTACAAAAAGCTGAAATCTAAGGGTTTAGGGCCATTTGTCATTGAGGTGATGCAGAAACATGCCATTGCCAAGCTTCGTATACATCAAAGAACGGCAATCCTCCCAGTATTCCACATAAGCCGTATCAAAATCTATATGGACCCTATCGAGCATTTCCATGGTAGAGACACACATCCACCACCACCTGTGGAAGCAGACAAGCGTATGATTTAGGAGGTTGAATAAAAATCGTCAAAACCAAAGATAAGAAGAAGTAACAAATTCTCTTGTTTTGTGGTAGGTCTGAGATGCATCGTAAAAATGCTAGAAGGACTGTAATATCTTGGGGGACGCTGATCAAGAGATCGGTGGCTACTTTTGCCAGCATTGACCTACATCTTGCCATCCACCGGGATGTTATGACTAGAACGAGGGAAATTCTTGTGTCTCTAGCATACACAAATTCCTGTTATGCACACGATGGCATCTTTGTCATTATGTTAATGGCACACCACACGATGACCTGCGGACTTTGACGTCAACCGGCCACAGGCATTTTGGCCAATTCTCCCAACATCCGGTTATGAATTTTAGAAGGTTTTGACAGGCTCAAGCACTTTCCAAAGGCGTACAGAAAGCTATAATGGAATTCACCAGTGTTTTGAATCTGTTTGATTGATTTTTTTGCGGTGCTAGAATCTTACAGAAAAGTGCCTTACATTTGCAAAATCTCCTCAATATTTGGTGGATTCTCAAAGTACCCACTCGTCACATGGCGTCGCATGCATGGCTCATTTCGAGCACCCAAGATGATACATCCCACAACTACACAAGTCCCTAAGATTCATGAATGGATGTTTATGTCATTACATTTGTAGCCCACCATGTGTTGACCTTGGGATATACATCGTCCAGCCAACGGAAGTTTATCCATCTGCCACGTATTCTGGTGTGCTGTTCCCCAAGGTTCAACACATTCAACCATTTTCTAGAACGGTCCACATAAGTGTCGCAAATCGTATCGATGGGGTTTCTTGAAGTGACCACTCGCGACACCACGTTGCATGATTTGCTCAACCCAAGCGTGCAAGATCCAAGATATGCATCATTGTGTTTCAAACTATTATGCATATGTGCTTTTCATGCCTGGCACTTGTCACAAAAGTACACTTACCGCTAAATACATACAATCCAACTTTCACACTTCATCAAATTGTCTTGTGCACCGTAACTCACTGTGAACCATTCACGTTCTGCTGGGAATAACACTTGGTGTGAGAGCGCATTAGTGCTAGATTTGTAGCCAACACATTAACTGCAAGGGGAGAACCTCCCATGAGTATCTAGCACATCTCCACAGTCTATGAGTTTACAGACTTTGTGACAATGATGGTGTAGGAGCAATGGCCTTTTATGGTAAATGGCGTAGTGTTGAAAATCTTGATGGTCAATCCGGTGACGGATCCCTAAGGCTGCTGAATCCTTTGTCCCTGCCATTGTCTTTGAAAATGACTCCTGGCACAATCGGAGGCACCAGCCAAAAGGCTCGTATTAACGAAGACTTCTACTAGACGTTTTCGGGCTCAAGAGCCTCAACACCCATATGCCTTAACAACTGAACGCAAAAATTGAACAGTTTCAACATGCATGCACGTGGGAAAAAATGCACTCCAAGAGAAACATCCAACTGTTGAGAGAGCCTCAAATTCAACCAACACTTCCTGAGCTCTTTGATCCAATGAAATCCAAAGGAATAAAGATTTACATTTGTTTGATGAGTTTGAAAGAGTTCTTCACAACTGTTGGGATAAAAAAACAATGAAAACATAGTTGACCTCGCAATCTCTCTTTTGCGTGGAACCGCTCTGATTTTTTTTGTCTGATATACAGACCGTCCAATGGCAGCATGATACTGGCAAATCTAGATCAACGTCACACGTGACCGCTCTCACATCATTGACCGCACACATTCTATCTCTTCAGCAGATCAACCCAACGTGACAGAGATTACGGACTGTGCCAGAAAGCTGGACTGAATTTGCAAGTGCAATAATTGTACGCTTTGGACTAATGAACAAGATTTCTGACGCACGGTACAAGCGTCATAACTTTTGTCAGCAATCTTGCGTGGTAGAGTATACACGTTTTTTCTTTCAATCATCATCGGCAACGATCTCTCCCTGGAAGAAATCTGCTTTGACTACAACAACAGCCTCAGGAATGAAATCAAGTGAGTAATTACTACATTTTGGATCCATACGATGGCTGTCTTTCTTGTGAACCTCAAACCTGCAACAAATCTACAAAGGAGAGGCAAAAATAAGCAAAAACAACATTCCAAGACGCTGCAAGAAGCATGGTCAAGCAAGAAGCCGGATGCCTCCCATCTAAAGGTGTTTGGTTGTACCAGCTTTGGAAAGGCCCAGGTAAGTGAGGACCCTGTAAATCTAGACGCAAGTGCGTGGAAGTGTATCTTTATCGTCTATGACACCATCTATAGAGCTTGTAGATTGTGGGACCAAGGAGCCAAGGTCATTTGCAGCAAAGACATGGATTTCCACAGAAGTTTTGTGAGTAAGGGGGAGCTTCTTGAACTTGAAAGCAATCCCAAATAGGGAGAGTGTCGTATCCTCCTTAAGGAGGAAGACAAAGCACCAGTACATTGGGATGTGCATGGACCGGGTGGTGAAACTGAGAGAGGAGCTTATGAAGATAAGTAAGAGGAATCATACTCCAAGTCCGACGTATATGACCCTCCAGGCCACGAGGAGGATACCTATCCCATCATCAAAAAAGAAGAAGACCTGTAGCCTCCACATTAGCAAAAACAGCCAGAAGGTCGAAGAAGTAGTTCATGCCTTGAAGTACCTCGGCAACATTACGGTGCAAATAGGGGTGATTGTACGGGCTTCAGCTATTTTTTCTTGGTTCAAGAGGAGCAAAATTCTCTCGTAGAGGCACTCACTTGGCCTGAAAAAGCCAAGTGGAATGAAGCAAGATGTAGCAAAACCAACTCCATAAAGGAGAGTGAGATGTGGGTGCTATTGGACAGACCGTCCTGTGCTCACGTGGTGGGATCAAAGTGGTTATTGAAAGTGAAAAGGAAGCACTATGGCAAGATAGACAAGTGCGACGCTCGGGTGGTGGCAAAAGGGTTCTCTCAATGCTACAGCATAGTGTACGACGAGACCTTTGCTTGTGTTGTGATTTCTCCATCCAATCAACGCTTGTTATCACCGCAACTTTGAACATGGAATTCTACGAGATGGATGTCAAGACAGCCGTCCTTTTTATAAAACTTGACAAGGAGGTACTCATGGAGGTTCTAGAGGGGGTTGATACTCCCGAAGGCAAGGTGTGCAAATTGGTGAAAGCGCTCTATGGGCTAAAATAAGCCTCAAGACATTTTTAACAGAGATGGATACATTCATGGATAAGGAGTCCTTCATGCAATACGGTAACAACCATAGCATGTACATGCATGAGAGCGACAAAGTGACTATGTTGTTTGCTTTGTACATTGATAACATGATTCTATACTCATCATCAATGGGCCTATCAGATTATCTCAAGTGGCAGCTGAGTAGAACATTTGAGAGGAAGGATATGGATCCTCTTAACTACTTCCTTGCAATTTCCATGAAGCGTGGCAAAGAAGCAAGTAGCATCACCGAGAACCAGAAAAAATGTATTGACTCCATCCTCAAACGTTACGGCATGGCAGATTACAAGCCTTTTAGCACACTAATGAGCTCATAATGAAAACTATCCACCTCATGTCCCCATCCAATGAAGCAAAGAAATCTGACATGCTGTGCATTCCATATTAGTTTGTAGTGGGAGGTTTGATGTATGCCATGGTTGCCACCGACCAAACATAGTCCAAGCCATTGTGTAGGTGCATCAATTTATGGCCAACCCTGGTCCACTGTACTTGTAGGTAGTGAAGCGCATCATGGAATACCTTAAGGGGACGTGGCATGAAGGGCTCCAATTTGGAGGCCTTGGTGGATCTGCATCCCTTTGTCTCATGCACTACACCGATGTTGATTGGGGAGGCATGATAGACGAAAGAAAATCCACCTCAGGCTTTGTGTGTATGCTCAATGGAGGTGTTATTGGTTGGGCGAGTTGCAAGCAGGATTGCATCCCTTTGTCGACAGCTAAAGTCGAGTACATCACATTAGCTGACTATGTAGCTTGCTCAGATGAATACACTACAGAAAACAACCACGTTCATCAAGATTGATAACATGAATGTGATTGAAATGTCCAAGAACCCAGTCATCTCCATGCACACAAAGCACATTTAAATCCGCTACCACTATGCTCTGGCCTTGGTTTGTGAGCAGAAAGTGGAGCTCCAGAATTCTAGTACCAAGCTTAACCGGACTGGCATGCTTTTTAAGCCACCGGGCAAGGATCTTTGTGACGCATGCAGGCAAGGTATTGGCATTACCAACGTAGGTGATGAAGAATGATCATGGAAGTAGATGCAAGGTACAAGGGAGAGATTTGTTGAGTATGTGTGCACCTTATTCATTATTGTACAAAGGATTAGGAATGCTCTATCCATTGTGGAGGTATGACCCCTGTATCCCTTGTAGGGTGATCTAACTATGTTTTTTTTTTTATGTGAGATATGACTTGCGAGTACACCATGTGGGTGAATGATTAACATGGCTATTTTTTATGTTTAGCCAAGTGAGAGGTCCTGAGTTTCATCTTAGCCCCATGCACATATTGGTTTGAAAGAAGCTTCAAAGAAAGAGATTACGTAGCTTATTGGAAGCTACACTATTATGCTTATGTTTCAAGCTCATAGCGCAAGGCTAGGAATGTGCATTTGAGTTTTGGGACCGGAGCAAAATCTCTAAAAGGACTAGCCGTGCATCAATTCACCATTTCTTGATTCTCTCTTGCGTATTGACTACTTTATCTCTTCTTTAGATGTACTTCTAAGGCGTCAATTTTTCATTAAAATGAAGTATGTGCTTGATTAAGTTTGGGGTGCATAGCACATGTCTACAAAGCAAGAAGGTGTAAAAACCTTCCTGAGCCTTTTGGTTTCGTGGCTTCTCTTCCAGAGGTGGTTAGCACAATAGCTCATACAGATTGCATATGCATGGCTCCTCATTTGGAGATGAAACGAAGTTTATGGTCAAGTAAGCGGAGAAAAAACTCATGACCTTACTGCTATGATACTTCTTTGTCTAGAATTTTTTTAAGGGTGTTGTCATTATTTTCCCACCCTTTTGTTTATTTTTTGTTATTTGAATGGAAAACATTGGCCTCTACTGTCATTGTGTATTTGTTGGCTCGTGCCTACCTTTTTCCTAGGATGCGTGCGTTTGATGTAAGGCACACACAGACACACATTTTAAATTCTGAATCCGTAAACGGTGCTTTGACAGTGGTTGGTTCTGGTGCGTCAGCCATTGTACTTTTGTTTTTGTGTGCATGCAATGTCTTGAAGGCCACAGGCACAATTGCCTTGTAAATCACCTTAAAGCGTCAATGCCGTCAAGATTAATGGATAGGGCAATCGCTTCTGTTGAGGCGACTGGCTGCGGTGGTGCTTTGCCATGTGTAGCCGAGTTGTTGCTCACAATTGTGTCGCCACAGTACCATTATTTGTAAATGCACTTTGCTTGGAAAATTCCATGCAAGTGTACAGCTCGGCACCATGGCAACCCTCACCAAGTTTTTTTTACAAGATTTTTGCTGATGAGTACAGAGAGCGCGTGGCACGTGTACTCACTGCACCCAAGCCAGTTTCTCCTCTTATGACGCGTTGCGGTCCTCAAAGGCCAAGGAAACACCCGTTTGTCCTCCCCCTCATCGGTTGCACTTGCAACGTCGACAGTGTCTACGGACAAAATCAAGGGCAACCCTCACAAGAATCTGCATGAGCATCTCCCTCATCGCAAGGAAAGACACGTCATCTACTGTAAACAGGAGTTCGAGGGATATGATGATGTGCCCCAAGATGATGATGCTACCGTTACGCCTCCTCTTGAAGCAAAAGCAGCCAGCAGTAGCGCTCCTATTACCGATGTTCCGAACGACAGACATGAAGCTGTTGAATGTGCCATGATAGAGGCGATAACTGTGGAGATTGAAGCGGATGTGGTGGCGGACAAGGCAACAATTGTCGCTGACAGCATCACCACTGCCTTGTAGCTGCCTACTGCACCACCCACACCGGAAACATCATCGTTGAATGAATCAATAAGAAAACATGGAAAGTACAGGGATTGGTACGGTGTGGGCCACATGTCCATCATGCATGCCACTTTCGTTCAGTGCAGTAGCATCATCAAGGTCCTCCAACATCTACTTCAACACTACCAGCTTCCGCATCCATCTACAAGAAGTTGTCTCCATCGACAGTCTTGGCATGGTACGAGCCAGACACAAACCATTTGTGCAACATCTACATCCCCGCACTTTTCAACTCCCCATACAACCGATTGGAGAAGCCGTAAATAAAGGTCCTAGGGTGTAAGGCAGCCATGGACGCAAGGCCTAC
This sequence comes from Penium margaritaceum, assembly GCA_023375785.1. Classification (NCBI taxonomy): domain Eukaryota; kingdom Viridiplantae; phylum Streptophyta; class Zygnematophyceae; order Desmidiales; family Peniaceae; genus Penium; species Penium margaritaceum. The sequence goes on from SZWC01014946.1 coordinate 25,906, forward strand.
ATTTTAGAGCACCCCAAACTGAAGTATGAAGTGGTGCACACGTTCATCCACATGCGCGAGGCTGGCACACCACTTTCATCCATCACCATCCGAATGAAAGTGGTGGCCATTATCTCGGAGCGTGGGGTGGTGGCGATGGATGGCAAGGCACTTGGCAAGCTTCTGCATCGCAACTGGTGTTGCAATTTTGTCATGGACGAGCTTGATTGGTCATGGCATTGTGGAATCACAGCATTGCAGAAGCTTAATGCTGGTTGGGAGGCCCACAAGATGAGCATGTTGAAGCATGCTACGTTTGTTTTGGACGTGAATTGCATCCATGATTTTTTTCGTGAATGCGGATCACACCGGAGTGCAGCTTGTGTCCACGCCGTGGTACAAGTACACATCCAAGGGTCCGACAAGGTCAAAGTTGGTAGGAAAGAAGACAAACGACAGTTGACAGTCGTCATAACATCGTTGGTGGGTGGAGAAGTCATACTGCTGTAGGTCATCTGGACGGGGAAGACCAATGCATGTCACTCGCACAACGAAAACTCGGACAGCACTCTTCCCAATCTTGGCTGGCAGTTCACGCATACACCACCCCATTGGAAAAGCATGGAGGCAACAAAGCAATGGTTGCACATGATCTTGGAACCTTGCTTTATTGAAAAATGCAAGCATCAGCGAATATCCCCTGAGGATGCGCGTCTACTGCTGATTTTGGATGCATGGCACCCTCAGCTACATAATCGTTCCTACTACTATGAGTTGTAGAGTGCTTCTCCCTGGTGGTCCTCATCTACACCCCTATGAGGTGTACATCAAAGCTACAGCCCGCAGATGTTGGATTGTAGCGTCGTTTCAAGGCCAAAGTTTCCACTATGTACAGCTCCTGGGTAAGAAAGTAGGTGCAGGAAAATGTCACTGTCACTCTCGACATGCGTCACATGAGGACGTTGCCGTGGGTTGGATGCAGCGAGGCTGGGGTCATCTGTGCATCAACAGTCAACTTGTCCAGAACGCGTGGAAGGCCAACGGGTTCACCAAGATCTTTGAGCTCCCTTTTGTATATGAGGCGTCTGTAGACTACCTAAAATTCATGATAGAGCCTGAAATGTAGGGAGAAAGACCTGGAACATGGCAATGGTGCACAATGTCACACCGCTCATAGCAACTCTAAGTTGCGTTCCGCGTTCCCTCAACGAGAAAAGATGTGTCACAAGTTTTTTTTTTGCCATATGTCGTCACAAAAAAGCTCACTCCAATTTGATTTGGCGGTACAACACCAACACTTTCAATGTTGACCCATGTTTGGAGTCACATTGCACAATGAGCACGCAAATAATAGGGAATGATGGATGAGTTGCAAAAAATTTGCTACAGCCCCAAGGGTGTACCAACATAGCAAGTCTAGACGATTGCATAATTGTGGAAAAAACTTCATTGGTTGAAATGCCGCTCTTTTATTTGGCTTTTCCTTTCATGGATTACGATGTCTGAAAAATGAGCCACGCCATCACATGCACGACACCACTCCNACATGAATCTCCTTAGCACCATGGAGATGATGTCTCGCAAAAGATGGAGACCCCGCTCATGAACACTTGTCGCATATGGGATTAATGCCCTCCTCGCAAAAAACCTATCACATTGATTGTCCACCACGACAAAAAAGGTGGCGTCTTATCATTCTACCTGCACCAAGGACATTATGTGCATGGGCCCTTGCCTTTTTACGTAGCTGAGCGCATCATCAGGCCGCACTTGCACGAGTAAGAGCAACCGCGTCCTGCAAATGCAACCTGACGACCTCATGACGTCGCTTGCATAACTTATGCTATGCATGCGTTATGCATGATTATTGGACAATGAGGTCGAACAACCGTGCATTACAGTTGCGTGCGGTCAAGGGGTAACAAGTTCAACACCCTTATTGCCCTAATTTCCTACAATCGTGGCCTTAAGAGCATAACAGTGTTCAAGACTGGCAAGCATTCCATTCTATTCATCTTATTTTCGGCCGAAAATATGGTTGTAAGGGAGAGCTAACAATCGTGCTATTGCACATAATAGATTGCCTTTTATTCATTTTTGACCTCTTATAACGTTGATGCAGGAATGGTACTACTCATGAGACGTTGAATGTTGTGCGCCATCAAGTCAAGAATAACAAGAGGTGGGTTTTGCATGCAAGGCATGCACAGGGTTACGTAGTAACCCTATACAAAAAAGATAAATGTTTTTTGTTTCTCTCAAATGGATGATAAATAGGAACAGATTAATGTATTTTCACGCTTAATAGTAGAAATAAGATAGATGATATGTTTTTTCCCTCCCCATGTCCACATCCATGTCCATATCCATATGCACGTTCATATCCATGTTCCAGTTAATGCACTTATGAATAACCATTTCCACATCCATATCCATATCTATATCCATATCCAGATCCATATCCATATCCATATCCTTATCCATATCCGTATCCATATCTTTATCCATATCCATATCCATTTCCATGTGCATATCCATGTCCACATCCAAATCCATATCCATATCCATATCCATATCCATATCCATGTCCATGTCAATGTCCATTTCCATTTCCATGTCCATGTCCATGTCCATGTGCATGTCCATGTCCATGTCCATGTCCACTTCCATGTCCATGTCCATGTCCATGTCCATGTCCATGTCCATGTCCATGTCCATGTCCATGTCCATGTCCATGTGCATGTCCATGTCCATGTCCATGTCCACTTCCATGTCCATGTCCATGTCCATGTCCATGTCCATGTCCATATCCATATCCATATCCATATCCATATCCATATCCATATCCATTTTTGAATCCATATCCATATCATTTCCATATCCATATCCATTTCCATACTCATATCCGTTTTCAAATCCATATCCATATCATTTCCATATCCATATCCATATCCATATCCATATCCATACCCATATCCATGTCCATATCCATATCCANCGTCACAAAAAAGCTCACTCCAATTTGATTTGGCGGTACAACACCAACACTTTCAATGTTGACCCATGTTTGGAGTCACATTGCACAATGAGCACGCAAATAATAGGGAATGATGGATGAGTTGCAAAAAATTTGCTACAGCCCCAAGGGTGTACCAACATAGCAAGTCTAGACGATTGCATAATTGTGGAAAAAACTTCATTGGTTGAAATGCCGCTCTTTTATTTGGCTTTTCCTTTCATGGATTACGATGTCTGAAAAATGAGCCACGCCATCACATGCACGACACCACTCCAATTTCATCTGATTGAAAACACAAAGTTCAAAACATGCATGCCACTTGCGAGCGGATGCTCGTACACCCGAATCGGGACCCAGTACCAATGCTACGTCAATAGTTCTGACGTAGCAAATTCCTTGCGTAAACTTTCAAGTCGGTTGTTGGCAAGAGGTCTCACCAAACTTGTTTTGGTTTGGCGACCCCCTTTTCGATGCCTCGGCAAGTCATGTCAGGTTTTCCACGGTTGTAGGCCTTACGATGGTTGATAGGTCCTTGGCGGGAGGGCTTATGATGACAAAACGTCAAATCAATCGATTCAAAAGGCCCTCCTACTACTATCACCAATCATAGACCTATGATTCTAATTCAAGAATAACATAATTTTGTTTGAAGGAAATACATGCTTCAACTATGACAATCAGGGCATGTTTGAATTTCAGTTTACCATTTTCTTCTTTATCCATCTCCTGTGTGTTCCCTCCAACTGCGAAAGCAATTGAGGACAACGGGGACATGATTGACCTCAAGGCGCATTCATAGTTACCCGTTGACTAGTAACGGGCCGACTTGTTAGTGCACCACTATCACGACAACTCCTCCCAACTACCAAAGCTCCTGCCATCATTTGCGACATTCCTATCCACCATTGATTGTATCCAATGGCATTAATCCCTCGTGAAGTGAACACGACGTCGGCATCATCGACCTCCTCCCATTTTGTGGTGCACGATGTTCCTCCTCCATGTCGCCTTTCGCGTCCAGAATGCACGCGTTGCTGATGGGCAGGGAGGTAGTGATGCCCGCTCAACAATCCATTCGCAACGTTAATGAAGCATTGTGGTGCTTCCGCACACACTAGTAGAAAAATCAGCTGGCCAGGTTGCTTTCGCAACCGAGGAATCCAACCAGTCGCCGGTCGTGGATAACGACGGCATGACATTCATTCGTGGCGATCATGTTTTGATGCCCCCGTACTTGTCATCCTCCTGTTTCTTTATCTTTTGGGGTCTTCATGAGGCCCATGTGTACCATTCCGTAATGCAATCTTGCTGGGCCATCCACTAAATCATCTTGTGTCGCCGCTGAACCTTGGCTGATCCTTGGCCTCAACGGAGGTTACATCAACTGGCCCAATGGATAGCATGTGTGCTCTTAGTTTGGCAAAGAATTGGAATGTGGAGAGGGATCTTGAGCTAATGATCCTTCCCGCTGACTATGTCAGTGAATTTCGTGGCGTCCGTGGGTAGAAAACTCGCATGTATGGCATTATCACTCCTCATCTCATGTGCTGCCTTAACTTGGTGCAACTGTTGACAGTCGCGTAAATCAGGTCGTGCATCAACAACCTCGCAAGCATTTAGCAACATTTTTGCAACCTCATTGGCAATAGTGGCCACTCTCTCAAGTAGGAGACGTGGCTGATTGAACTTCCGGCCGCCACATGGGAGGAAATCACGCGTGCCAACCCAAAGAAAGTTCATTCTATGGTATGACCTTGCAACCAAGCTTTTCCAAACGGACAAGGTGACATGTGATAATGTTTTACACGTTAGGAGGCAACACATGGTGTGGAGAAGGCAAGTGTCAATTATTTGGAACACGAGGAGAGACGTGTGTAATGCAATGTGTTATTGGACAATCAAGTAGAGAAGGCAAATAAGATTGTGATTATGGCAGCCAAATTGGAATGCATCATTAGAGATGACAAGCCAAAGACTCCATGGGCCATGGCCGTGCATGATATAAGCCAAGAAAAGGAGGTTTATTTAGAGAATAAGCTTTCTTCGCTTTCTAGGCTCAAGGAGGACCCCTCTATTTGTGAGCTATATGTTTACTCAATAAGAAAACTCAAGATGCATGTGGCAACGGACATCCTCGGCCGTGCATCCCATAAGCCGCCAAAGGTGGAGGTGGAGTCCACAACGACTGGAGAAGAGTAGGAGGCACAAGGTGGTGCAAAAGGGGCGGAGCCATATGATGAGTCAAACACACCAAATGTGAGCATGCGTGATGACATGTGCCATGGCGAGAGTGATGTATAATTTGTACATGAAGCATTGGATGATCACTAGCAAGGCCATAGCATGTGTGGACACAATGATGATAATGTAATGATGCATGACACGCATTTTGATGGAGTGACACATCCCCCTCTTCCTCCTCCATTGTTTTGCCATAGTTGTGCCACATTGCTTGTGCAATTTTAATGAGCCTTGATCTCACCAATGTATCTCCATGCCATTGGCCTTCTCGGAGGTGACACAGGGGAATTTCTCTTAAGCCTTTTGTTGTATGATTGTTTCCCGGGATTGAGGGCATCCATCACGTTGCAAAGAACATGGAAAACTGTTGCACCACCACATTGAAAGTACTCCATTAGTCGACGCATGCTCATGGGGAAGCGGACCACTTACAGCCATATAAGGAGCTTCTAATCCATATGGAGGCGATTGTCACAAAGGTTTGTGCGATGTCGTAGAAGCAACACAATGCTATGCCAAGTTGGCAACGTCATGTGACACATGTTGAACAAGCATCGTGGATGGCCTTGCCGTGATTGCGTAATTCATTGTATGCCACGGTATTAATTGTCAAGCATGGGACGAGAGCGCATGCGCCACATGAATCTCCTTAGCACCATGGAGATGATGTCTCGCAAAAGATGGAGACCCCGCTCATGAATACTTGTCGCATATGGGATTAATGCCCTCCTCGCAAAAAACCTATCACATTGATTGTCCACCACGACAANCCATGCCCATGTCCATGTCCATGTCCATGTCCATGTCCATGTCCATGTCCATGTGCATGTCCATGTCCATGTCCATGTCCACTTCCATGTCCATGTCCATGTCCATGTCCATGTCCATGTCCATGTCCATGTCCATGTCCATGTGCATGTCCATGTCCATGTCCATGTCCACTTCCATGTCCATGTCCATGTCCATGTCCATATCCATATCCATATCCATATCCATATCCATATCCATTTTTGAATCCATATCCATATCATTTCCATATCCATATCCATTTCCATACTCATATCCGTTTTCAAATCCATATCCATATCATTTCCATATCCATATCCATATCCATATCCATATCCATATCCATACCCATATCCATATCCA